>PVJX010030293.1:0-22159 GCA_004027295.1 Dolichotis patagonum
ACTAATGCACACAGTATATGACACCAACCTTGGGCAACACAGTTAGCCTCTCAAAATCTCAGTGGTCTCATCCTTCAAATGGGAGAAATATTTGTAATTCCCCTTGTAGGTTGGCTGTGAAGATTAAAGGAGAGAAACGCACATTTGTGGTTTTTTGCATGGTCGGGTGCAGAGTAGACACATAATAAATGAAATAATTAGCCTGCTGGGGGGATAAGTGGGTCATCAGCTCACTTGTGAAAAATGTATAGGGCTTTGATGGGAAGAGACAAAAGGAAGATGTTCAAGTAGAGAGAACACAATTAATTAATTAAGTCACTCATGCAAAGAAACTTTTTGAGTGTCTACAGCATTGGCATGCACAGGCGTATTTCACTTACATGAATTCAGCCTGTACACACCAGGATAAAATCATTTCAGTAGTATAAGCAAATCCTCCCACCATTACTCTCAGTTAATAGATACCCTGGATTGAGTGTGAAAAGAAAAATATAAATCTGTTCTTTTGTCTGCTAGTATGAATAACTCACTCTGCAGTGTGCCATTCTTTTATTTGAAGACATGTATTTTTCATATAGTATGGCCAATGGGAAGTTCAGTCCAGTTAATCTGGGAATCAAACAAAATGAACACAAAAGACAACTCCTCAAACATTGAAGATAAAGCTTGAAGTGCTGGGCTTTTTGAAAAAGGATGTCATTCTCCAATGCAGTGTCTTCCTCAGGCATCACCCAAAATAATTTTGACCACATCATCTATACTTTACATCCTGACTTTAGGACCTGCCCAGATAGAAGGATGGACCTAAGTATCATAGTAGATGTTGGGCAGAGAGTGGTAATGGACATGGAACACACAAGCAAAGAGCTCATGGGACACTAAGGTTGTGGTGTGGATGGACAGGGAACAGGTACTTATGCCTGGCTTAGAGAATTTAACTGGAGAAAAGGCAGGAGATGTCCTTGAAAAGATAGTTTGATATGAGAAGGCTAAGGAAGTCAAAAGCAAATTTAAGCGGTTTGGGCTGCTTTTCTTTCTTCAGCATGGTTAAGACATGTTCAAGCTAGTGATTAAGGGCAGGGGGTATAAGGAAGTGGCAGTTTGCCTATCATTGTGAGGGCCTAGGTTCCATATCCTGTACTGAAAATAAAAAATAGTGATTGGAACCAAGAAACCAGCCTGCCGACCTGATAAATGTCTGTGGTCTGGCAAGCCGCGGCCACCCCACGGTGAGAAGCAGCAGCATCTCCTGAGATCCACACCATGTTGGAACTTAGGGCGCTGGGAAACCGAGTAACCAGCCTGCCACCCTGGTAAGTGGCTGTGAGTCTACCCGCACGTGGGTTGAGAATCAAACATCCCATTTCCTCCACCCCCCCACCCCCCTTAGCAAGTGGGAGCCAGAGATCTGAGCATTTCTTGGGAGGTTGACCATATGCAATACAGCAAATAAGGGGTATTTCCTTCTACCATCTCTTTGAAGGCAAATATTTTTATCACCATTTTGCTTTGTCCTGATTAATGGTATTGCTCTATTCAATATTCTGTTTTGATAAGTTCTATAATATTCTGTATTTCTTTGATTTTGCTATACCTGATTGAAAGAACAACTACTGTGAAGATAACAAGATACACTATGGTACCTATTACTGTTATCCCGGTAACCTGCTGTGAAGTTCTGTACCAATTTCACTACACTGTCTCAGTTGGCTTTATTCCATCTTCTTCTGTTGTATTTTACTACCTTCAAATTAATAAAAAAATTTAAAAAAAAGAAAAGAAACACATTTAACTTGAAAGGAAATTTATAGACTGAAAATCAAAGGAGAGAAAACAATTGTTCCATACAAGAGGAGATCAGAAAAAAGCAAGGGTAACTTTCCCATCAACCACAGAATGGATAAGAAAGATATAGTATCTTTGTACCATGGAAAGCTACCCAACTATAAAGTAGAATAATCTTGAGGCTCTTGTAGGTAAATGGATGCAACAGAAGATCATGTTCATGGGTGAGACAGTTTGAACTCGTGTGGGTGAACCCTAGCATATAAAACAGAAGGAGCTAGAGGGATCAAAAAAATACAATGTATATTATAAAAGTGATAGGAGAGGAAACAGCTGGGAGGAGAAGGTAGTGACACTGTTAATTTCTTACCGTCTTGGCTTAAACTCTTGCATTGTTTTCACAATTTTGTTAGGCTTGTTTTTTTCTCTCTTGTTTTGTTAGATTTTACTGTGTCTGATGGTATGGGCAGCTATTTTGAACATAATGGGATGTATTATGGTATTCATGGCTGGTTTCCTATGATCTTGTTTTGAAGTCCTATATTGTTTTCATTTGTTTGTTTAATTGGTTTTATTCTGTTGTGTTTTGTTTGATCTTATTATGTGTGATAGTATGGACAACTGTTTTGAAGAAAATGAGACATTATAGAAACCATTGTTCATTTCCTATTATCTGATGTTGAAGTCCTGTAATGCTTTCGTTCTTTTGATTGGTTTTATACTATTTTGTTATGTTTGATATTGTTGTGTGTGAAGATATGGACAATTATTTTGAAGAAAACAAGACACATTACGGTAGCCACTGTTGATTTCCTGTTGTCTTGTTTTGAAGTCCTGTGTTGCTTGCATTGTTCTATTCTGATTTGCTTTGTTCTGTGTTGTTTTGTTTTATTCTCTTTAAAATAAAAAAATTCAAAAAAATAGTGCTTGGGTACAAAATAGGGGCTTTAGCTCAGTGGCGTCAGCGCCTGCCTGGCAAGCACGAGGTCATGAGTTCAATCCCTGGTACCACAAAAAAAATAAAAAGAGTTCATGGAAGTTCTCAAGATTTTCTTTTAAAAAGCCAGGTGTAGTTGTGCACTCCTGTCATCTCAGCACTGAGGCTGAGGCAGGAGGATTGTTTGCAAGTTTGCAAGTTTGAGACCAGCCTGGGCTACAAAGTGAGCCCAAGGCCAGCCTGAACTAAATAGCGAGAACTTGTCTCAAAAAAACAAACAAACAAAAAAAGATTCTTTTAACCCAGAAATGGCAAGCATCAATAAATTCATTTTGAAAGAGAAAATAAGTTAATTCTACACTTGAAAGCCTAATTGCCATCTCTAGAAACCTAACTTGAAGTGGCTCAATGAGCTAAATCTGAGGGCATTTGTAAAACTACAAAAATCTATGAAGACAACATATGGGTAAATGTTCACAACATTTGATTTGCAATGAATGTTTACATACTATAACAAAAGCATGGACAAGCAAGATGTGGTTTATATACTTGTAATCCTAGCACTCCAGCAGGCTCAGGCAGGACCATCACAAGTTTGGAATCAGTCTGGGCAACCAGAACATACAAAAAACACTTACAGTGCAGCAGTAAGAAGACAAACAATCCAATTTAAGCATGAGCAAAAGACTTAAAGAGACACTTCTTCAAAAATATATAAACAGCCAACAAGCATAAGAGGTATTCAACATCATTAGTCACTATATAAATGCAAAGCAAAACTAGAAGATACCAGTTTATATCCAGAGAGCTTTAATAAAAAAGATAGACAAAAAGAATGTTAAAATTTGAACCCTCATACATTGCTGGTAGGAATATAAAATGGTACCATTGATCTTGAAGAGAGCTTGATAATTCCTCAAAAGTAAAACATAGAGTAACAGTGTGATGCAAAAATGTCATTTCTAGTTACACACTAAAAAGAATTTGAAACATGTACACAAGCAAAAATGATATACATACATTCATAACACCACTATCATCAATACTCAAAAGTTGAAAAAACCCTTAACTCTCCAAAAGCTGATAAATGAGTACATGATAGGTAGCATGTGAACATCTTAGAATATTATACAGCCATAAAAAGTAACAAAGTTATGATTCACAATAAATCTTACTTCCTCTTAAAAGCATTTTATTAAGTAAAAGAAAGCAGACAAAACAACCATGTGATCCAATTTATATGAAATGTTTAGAAGAGACAAATCCATAGAGATAGGAGACTAGTGGTTCTTAGGTGTAGAAGAAAGTGACTTTGTATAAGGTTTCCATTTGAAGTGATGAAAATATTCTGGCACTATAGAAGAGATAATTGCAAAACATTTTGAATGTCATAAATGCTACTGAGTTGTACATTTTTGGGTAATTTTATAGTTTGTAAATTTAATGTCAGTAAAAATGTATACAGAAAAAGATTCATGTAATTGTTAAAAAATGAAGAAGTTCAAGAGAGACTCAGAATAAAGAGTAAAACAGAAGATAAACAGAAGTGGGGAGATTGGGAAAGAGGGAGGGGAGAAAGTAAATGAGTGGAAAAACAAGAATTGAAGGTAAAAAATGATGAAAATCGAGATTTTGCAAATGGATAGGAGACCAAGAGTTGGAAGGAGCAGAGAAAGAGAGGAGAGTTAGGTGAAGAATAAAAAATGAATTAAAATGTATTATATCTAGGTGTGGTGGCACATATAATCCCAGAACTCAGGAGGCTGAGGCAGGAGGATCACTGTGATTTCAAAGCCAGCTTAAACTACATAGTGAGTTCAAGGCCAGCCTGAACTATAAAGACCCTGTCTCAAAATAAAGACAAGATAAAATGATGTACTAGGTACATGTACCAACTCCCCATGATTAATATAATTGTTATGCACTGTAAACATGTATTAATAAAAAATAAAAAGAACCAAATAGCAATCCTAGAACTGAAAAATACATGTGATTAAAAAAATTTTAGATGGTAATGACAGAAAACTGGAACTCAACAAAAATAAGAACCAGTGAACTTTCAGACAGGTCAGTGAAAATCATCCTAACTGAAGCACAGGGGAAAAATGGGAAAAATAGAAGGCTCAAACAAATACTCTAATATACGTGCAAATGCAGGAAAGAGAAAGAGAAAAGTTAGAAAACAATCAGTGATTAAATTTAGTGAAACTTAGTGAGCACTCAAAAAGAAACACACACATAGTGTAAGATGAATGACCATATTACGTTTTCCTTAGATCATGGAGCAGAACTGCTAACAGTCTCATTGCTTGAATGTGTACTTTGTATGTTTTAACTTTGTAACGTGAACAACTATTTCCAATATGACAGTATGTAAGTTATCAAGTAATGATTTCTTAGTATTTTTTTTTCTGTTTTTCCCTTGGAATTTTATATTGTTGCTACCCTTTTTTCTATTCTGTTTGTTTTGTTTTTAAATAAAATTTAAAAAAATAAAATGACATGGGTTTTGCATATAATCTATGCAAATCTTCCCATAGATTTTAATCATTTCTGGATTACTTCTAATACTCAATATTATGTGAATGCTATGTAAATAGCCATTACATTGTAATGTTTAGAAAATAATGACAGGAAAGATGATTCTGTACATAGTCTTTTTGTACATAAATTCTTTACATTGTTGTTTTCAAAAAAACCCCACACATTTAAGCACATCATGGAAACAAAACTAAAAATCTTAAAAGAAGAGAAAAAGATACATCACAGAGAAAATAATATCTGACACCAGAGCAAACTATGAAGATCTGAAGGAAATTATTATTGTTACTGTGCTGAATTTCTTAAAGAAATCTGTTGATGTAGAAATCCATGTACAGCAAACATATCTTGCTAACCTAGACAAGTACATTTTCAGGAAAACAAAAACCAAGAAAACACATTGCCAATACTTCTATCCTATGAAAATGATAAGGCTGAAGTATGTTGAAACAAGATGGAAATTCAAATATAAAGCAAGAGATCAGTAAACACCATTTTTCCTTCTTTTAAATTTTGAAAGACAATTGAGTATTGAAAACATGAAATAACAATGTATTTCAAGGATTATAGTTTAAATAAAAATAAAAAATGTAGCAAAGAGAGTACTGAAGATAGGAGGAACACAGAAGGGGTGATACTATTGTTATGTTGTTATGTATTAGTTGGTATATTATTAGTTCTATATAGAATATGATAAAGATGCAACCACAAAATAATAATAGTAATAATAATATAATCTATTACTAAAAAGTCAGTAGAGGAAATAAAATGAAAAATTTTATTAACACAAAACAAATAGAAAAGAAGAAATAATATAAGAAATATAAAAGGGGAAAATAGAAACCAGGTAGACTCAGATATGCTGTATCAATAACACCAATAAATACAAATGGTTTAAATACTCCACTAAAAGACAGAGGTTGATGAATTTGATTTAAAAATCCAATCATAGGCTCTTAACAAGAAATACACTTGAAATTAAAAAAATATAGCTGTGATGAAAGGATAAGACAGGATGTTGTAAGTAAGAAGACTTCAAATCAAGGAATGCTATGAGAGATAAGGTAGATTATTTCATTAGTTAATGCAGAAAAATGTATCATGATAATAAAATCAATATGCAAGTAATATAAGAGCTACAAATATATGGAGCAAAATTTTATTTTCTCTTAAGCGATCACACTGCATTTTTTTTGTACTGGAAATTGAACCCAGAACCCTGCACTTGCCAGGCAGGTGTTTGTGCTCCTAAGCTATATCCCCAGCCCCTGGAGCAAAATTTTATAAAACAAGGAAAAGAAATATATGAGTCTATAACAATACCTGGAGATTTAAACTCTTTTCTACTAATAATTAATAAATCAAGTGGAAAAAAGTATAACAATGCATAGTATTTAAAAACTATTATCAAGCAATTTTGACCTGGACAAAGATGCACCAAATTCTGGACCACAAAATCAGTTTTAATATATTTTAAAATATTTAAATCATAAAATATATTCTCTTGCCACAAGGGAATTAAATTAGAAGTCAATAACAGAAACACATCTAGAAATCCCCCAATATTTGAAAATTAGAAACATACTTCTACATAATTTATAGTTTAAAAAGAACTTAGAAGTCAAGTTAGAAGACGAATCAAATTGCATAGGAAAAAACAATATATCAAATTTTGTGAGATGCCACTAAAGGAGTTTTAGGTGGAAAATTGAAAGCTTTATATTTATACTACAAAATAATCCAGTTTTAAAATGAATAAGATTTCACTTTCAGGAGATATGAAATGAGGAACAATTAACTCCAAATTATGTAGGAAAAAATAAAAAGAAGAGAAGATATCAATAAAATAGAAAAAACACAAAATATAGAAAAAGTCAAGAAAACCTATAATATTTTAAAAGGTTTATAAAATTGATAAAAGTATAGCAAAATATAATGAAGACAAAGATACAAAATACACACTAATTTCATAAATTGTCTAGATGGCATCCCTACAAATGCTAGACACGGAAAACTTATGAGGGGAATATTATACAGAATTTTATGTTACCAGAATGGACAATTTAGATGAAAAGCAAACATCCTTTGAAAAACAGTTTACCAAAACTACCACAAGACTGGAATTTCTGAATAGTAGAAGTATGAAAATTAATAAAAGTATAAAACTTTTTATTTTATTGGTAAATACTACCAAATCTTTAGTGGAGATATAATATTACCCTTAAAAACCTGAAAATTACAAAGCACTGCAGAAACAAAGTAGGCATAAAGACATGGAGAGATATGATATATTAACTGATTGAAAGTCTCAATATTGTTAAGATATAAATATTTTCTGTACATATTTATAAATCTAATACCATCACAATGAAACCATAGGTTTTAACATTAATTTTAAAAAGCTAATCTACAATTTATATGAATATGTGAAGGACCTAGAAAGCTAAAATGTTCTTGCCAAAGAAGAACACAATTGGATGACCTGCTAGAAGCTGGCAAACTTCTGAGCAGGCACAAATAGTAAATATTTTATGTGTTTCCGGTCAATTGTATTGCAGTGTTAAAGGAGTTATAGAAAACAAATGAGTAAAACTCATTTTAATAAAATTTTATTTATTGCCATTGAAATTTCCATTTCACATAATTTTCACAAGAAACCCTATTTTTTATTTGTTCTCAACCAAAAAAAAAAAAAAACCCCACAAAACCTTAGTTCAAGGGACACACCAAAACCAGCACAAGATGGGCATTTGTTATAGAGAATTAGTACAGTTCACATCCTCACTGAGAATAGAAATAAAATAAGGCCAAATTACTTTGGAGAGATATTTACTAAGACATACAAAACAATAGTTTCCAGTAGAGGATGAAGGAGAACAGAATGAACCCGTGAATTTGAGTGGGAAATGTCTTAGAGGAATCACTTTCTTTCTGCCATTTAACCCATCAGAATTGTACATGGGGAAATGGGGGAAACAGTCAGTAATTTTGGAATGGATCTTCATGTGGGATTGAGTAAACATCCTCTTTACTCAACTACAGGGTCCTGGCCTGTCCTGTGTCCCATCTCTACTGCTACAGTGGTGTCAGGAGGGCTTTGTGACATCGGCTGGGGAGTGGACTCCTTGTTGAGGCAATAAAGCTCAAGTTTGGGGCCCCGGATCACCAAGGACAGGAGAGACACACAAAGTTAGACCATGGGAGGCTTCAGTGTGGCTAAGAAGACCTGCACACAACGGAAGAAAAACACGACCGTAAGCATCAGACAGCCACGCCCAAGACACAGACGGCAGAAGAGAAAGAAGACCTCCTGTCAAAAAAAGGCCAAAACCAGTGGCAAGGTCAGAGGCCCTACCCATGTTCCTTCTCTTTTTCCCCTGGAGATCACTATAAGACCCCTAACCTGTCCCTGCCCAGCACAAACCCCTCCTCCACCTACATCTCTGCTCATGAACCACCTTGCTCTCTACACAGTCCCAGCCCACTCACTCTGTCACCCTTGCAGATGAAGAAGAAAAGGACAAATGCGAACAAAAACCTCCAAAGGAATCTGAGAGATGAAATTCCTCAGTCATCTCGCTCCTGTTCAAAAAAGCCTCGGAGGGGACCAATAAGACCAACAATATTCATCTGTTTGCACAAGAAGGACGAGGTACAAAATGAAAATAATGAGGGAATGGATGAAAGACACTGGAAAACTGAGCCATTCTCCCTAACAAGCTGTACAGCTAGTAAATGCCGAGCCTGGGTCAAAGCTTGGGAACTAGCTACAGAGTCTCCAGAGGCAGTTGTGGAGAAATGGCTAGGCTTATAGGGGCCTTTAAATCAGAGGCCAATAGGATAGGACAATGCTGGTGACTGAAATAAAATCGATCAGATGTGCAGATAAGATGGATGTGCATGTGTGTCTGTGTTGGGGAAGGAGGAAAGAAGGAAAGAGGAAGGTGTGTGAGGAGGGAGGTTGTTCTTGCAGGGCTGGGGGCCAGACTAAGAAGTCTAGAGTATGCTATTGTTAGCAAAGGACTAGGAGAAATGAAGACAAGTTTCCTCAATACTTTGTGCTATGGACAAGAATCAAAACAGCTTTGGTGTTTCTGTATGTATTTGGGGTGGGGGACAATTTCAAGGTCAAGATTTTCAGAGCCCAGATGAGACAAACATTTGATGCACAGTGTATGACAATAATGCATCCCCTAAAAGGCAAACAAAGTGCCTTCCAGATCTTCCATGTCATAGTGGCCTATGTTGAATGCTCCCCTGTAATATAAGCAACTAAAAGACCCTAGGAAACCAAAAAGTTCATCCTATTAAGAGTCACTTCCAGAAACGCTTGAGGACTTGATTAGCAGTTTGGAGACCACAAAACCAACACTGATTAGGCTACTTTCTTGTTAAGAATCTTGAAGTCCCTGTAATCCCAGTTTCTCTGAAGGTGGAGGCAGAAGCATCACAAGTTTATCGCTAACATGGACAGCTTCTTAATACCCTGTCTAAAATAAAAATCAAAAAAGGGAGAGAAAAGGTTGGAGCAGTAAGAGTGGTCTGACCACCTGATGGCAATAAAGAAAAACACTGTCTATAGAGAATTTTAAAATAAGAATAACAAAACCCAATAAAAGTTGCTTTTATTTTTATGGGCATTATAATTGAAGAGTGCTGATCTTTTTCTCTAAAAAAAAACTTTTGGTCTAAATTCTAAAAGATTACTCTGACTAACACTGACTTCTAATAAAATATATAACATGCAAATTAGCTGATGTTTTAGTATGTTTTTAAATAATGATCTTATTCTACAAAGAAGTTAATATAGGTAAATCTCTGTGAAACACTTGACCAAAAAAGTTATTTTTCTTCAAAAGCTCTGAAATTGTTTGAGGTTGCTTAGAATGTATTTCAAGACTGAAGTCGAGTGGCAATATATAATATATATATGCTTACATTTAAAGTGCATTGTCAAGGAGCTAGGAGTGACTCAGTACTAGAACATTTGTCTAGTGTGGGTAAGGTTGTCGTTTTGATCTCCAGCACTGGAAAAAAATGCAATAAATAAATAGACAAAAACTTCTGGTACAATGATTGTAATGAAAATGAAAAACTATATGTCAGTTCTGTGGTTCTGTGTAATCACTTGCTTTTTATAATGTACTAAATCAGTGAAAGAAAATGTGAAATTCTGGGAGTACTATTTAAGGACTAATAAAATTTATACTACATGTGAAAAGAAAACTTTCCTGAACTTGAACAATATCTTTAAACATAACATGTAATCCTTGTTCATTACTTTAATACTACACAGATACAGGCCTGGGAAGCATGTGTGGTGCCCCCTAACACCAGTAAGCAATCCCATGCCCCCTAATGCAAGGGTGTGACCAGCCACCAACTCCAAGTCAGCTCTACATTTTGCTTCCCTTGGCACGAGACATCTAAGGCAAAGGCTAACCAACTGACCTGATCCTGGACTAGGACAATGTTTGGAGGGAGAAGGGAGCAACCAGTCCCCACAACAGTTGACCTTATGTCCAACAGTCACCTTAAACTCCTGCAAGCCTACATCTAGCAGAGACCGGAGAGTTAATTGCAATTCCCATCTACCAACAGAAGTAATGGCTCAGATGGTAGCCACAATCTGGGGAGAATGGACAGAGAGGCCTCTGGTACAGGGAGCACAACTCAAACTCATTGGCCCTAAAGCTAGATGTAGAAAATTGTGATTGGATAGCTGCAAGGATGGTAGATATTAGAAAAAATGCACTCATTCAAAAACACAGAATTTTTTTTCTTTGACTCAATTTTTTTGTTTTTCTCTTTTTTATTATTTTAAAATTTCCTTCATTGGGTTTTGGAGGGTTGGGAGGTCCCTCCCCCTTATTTCTTCTTTCAATTTCTCTCTTTTTGTCTTTTCACCTTTTAAATTTTTGCATCTTCCATTTTACCTTTATTACCTGGATTTTACTGTTTATCTTTTGCTTGTATTTTCTTATTCATTTTTTCCTGGGACTCTTCTCCAACACTATTAATTTCATTTTATTCCTCAGTAGGACCTCTATATATCAATTTTCTTTCCTCCTCCTCATATCCCACTAATTTTTTCAAATTCTATTTTTTTTCATTTTCCAGTGGCCTACCACCTCTACTCTTACTAATAGAAGTATGAAGCTTATAAATTTCTAGTTAAATAGTTAAATTTATGCTATTGCTGTTTAATACTGTTCGATTGTTAGAGGTAAAGTTGTTCCATTTAGATATTTACTATAGGTTAATAGTAGATTACTATTTAGTTTTTCTTAGTCTTCATAGAATCATTATAGATCTATTTTCTGCAGTTAAAGGAGGTACATTTTTGGTCCATTGGGTTTGCTAACATTCAAACTATAATCAATGCTGGTTTTATTTTTTTTCAAATTTATTTATTTTCAATATTTCAATTTTATTTCAAATTTATTTAAGAAAAAAGCAAAACAGAAAAAAGGGTAGAAACAATACAGAATTTCAAAAAAATTAATGCTAAGAAATAACTAGCTGATAAATTACATACTGTCATCTTAGAAATAGTTGTTCAAGTTACAAAATTAAGGCATACAAAGTGGACATTCAAACAGTGAGACTGCAAACCATTCTGTTCAACAATCCAACAAAAACTTAGTAATATGGTTATCTATCTTACACACTTAAACATACATGTAGTAATATCCTTTAGAGCACTTTCTTTTCCTCTCTTTTTGACAATATCAATTACACATTTTGGGTTTTATTACTCCTACAGTTCTTATTACTTCTTACACTACAGACACAATGTGATATTTGTAAATAGGATTCTTGTTTATTTCACTTATGAGGATACTCTCAAGTTGCCTCTATTTACCTATAAAAGCATCAAGATCATCCTTTTTTATAGCTGAGTAACATTCCACTGTATAAAAATATCACATCTTTTTCATCCACTCTGCAGTTCATGGGCATTTTGGTTGTTTTCAAGATTTAGCTATTACAAATTGTGCTGCTATGAACATGGATGCACATATATCACTGTGATATGAAATTTCAGTTTTTCTGGGAAAATACCCAGGAGGGGAATAGCTGGGTTGAATGGAGCTTCCAATCATAGTCTTCAGAGAAACCTCCATAGTGATTTCCATAGTGGCTGCAACAGTCTGCACTCCCACCAACAGTGAAGCAGTATTCCTTTTTCCCACAGCCTTGCCAACATTTGTTATCAGTTGATTTCTTGATGGCAGCTATTCTTTCTGGAGTGAGATGAAATCTCAATGCTGTTTTAATTTGAATTGCTCAAATGACCAGTGATGGTGAACATTTCTTCATGTATTTATTTGCCATTTGTATATCTTCATCTGAGAACTCAGATGCCCATTTTTGGAGAGGGTCTTTGAGTTTGGGGGGCTTGATGTTTTTCAATTCTTTCTATGTTCTGGATATAAGTCCTTTGTCTGGGGGGTTGTTGGCTAAAATTCTTTGCCATTCTGTGGGTATTCTTTTCACTAGGTTGATGATTTCTTTTGAAGTGCAAAAACTTTTTAGTAATATGAGATCCCAGTTGTTGAGTCCTTGAAGTATTTCCCATGTGGTTTGCATTTTATTCATGAATTCTCTCCCCACCCCTATGTCTCCAATGTTTTTATCTACTTTATATTCCAGTAGAATTAATGTTTCTGTTTTAATATTTAGATCCTTGACCCATTTTTACTTTAGTTTAGTGTATGGAGATGGGCATGGTTCTACTTTTAGTCTTCAGCATGTGGAAAGCCAATTTTTCCAACACCATTTATTAAAGAGGCTATCATTTTTCCAGTGAAAACGTTTAGCCCTTTGTCAAATATAAGGTGGCTGAGGGTCTTTGTGGTAGTGTTTGAATCTTCTAATCTGTTCCATTGATCCTCAGGTCTATTTCTTTGCCAGTACCATGCAGATTTTGTCACTGTAACTTTGTAGTATAGTTTCAAACCAGGGATTGAGATGCCTCCTGTCTTGCCTTTGTTCCTCAGAATCTCCTTTGCTATTCTAGGTTTCTTCTGTTTCCAGATGAATTTTAGGAATATTTTTTCTAGGTCTGTAAGGTATGTTGATGGTATTTTGATGGGAATTGCATTGAATCTGTATAACATTTTTGGGAGTGTGGCCATTTTCACAATGTAGGTTCTTCCTAACCAAGAGCAGGGGGTATCCTTCCAATTTCTAATATCCTCTTCGATCTCCTTTTTTAGGTTTGTATAATTTTCAGCATATAGATCTTTTACATTCTTAGGTTGATTTCTAAGTATCTCATTTTTTAGATGCTATTGTGAAAGGTGATATTTACATAACTTCTCTCTCAGTGAGTTGTTTGTGTACAGGATGCCATTGATTTTTGAGCATTGACTTTGTATCCAGCTACACTGCTGAATTTGTTTATACCCCTAGTAATCTTTTAGTGGAGTTTTTGGGGTCTTCTATGTAGCATGTCATCTGCAAATAGTGATAATTTAACTTCTTCTTTTCCTATTTTTATTCCTTTTATTTCTCTCTCTTGTCTGATAGCTCTGGCTAATATTTTTAGAACTATATTGAATAGCAGTAGTGATAGTGGACATCCTTGTCTTGTTCCTGATTTTAGGGCTTTCAGGTTTTGTCCATTTAGTGCAATGTTGGCTGTTGGATTGTCATAAATGACCTTCATGAGATTCAGGTGCATACTGTCTATTCTGAGTTTCTGTCGGGTTTTTATCATGAATGGATGTTTAACTTTATTGAAAGCTTTTTCTGCATCTATTGAGATGATCATGTGATTTTTATTTTTAGCTCTGTTGATGTGGTGTATTACATTTATTGATTTGCGTATGTTAAACCATCCCTGCATTCCTGGGATGAATCCCATTTGGTCGTGATGTATAATCTTCTTGATGATTTGTTGCATTCTATTTGACAGTATTTTATTGAGAATCTTTGCATCAATGTTCATTAGTGAGATTGGCCTATAGTTCTCCTTTTTGGTTGGGTCTTTCTCTGGTTTTGGTATGAGAGTAATACTTGCCTCCAGGAATGATTTAGGGAGGATTGCTTCCTTTTCAATTTCACTGAAGAGCTTAAGGAGCATTGGTATCAAATCTTCTCTAAATTCCTTGCAGAATTCAGCCCTGAATCCATCAGGACCTGGGCTTTTCTTTGTTTTTTTTTTTTTTTATTACATTTTCAATTTCAATAGCTGATGTTGGGTTATTCAAAATTACTATATCTTCTTAGTTGAGCTTTGGTAGTTTATATGTTTCTAGAAATCTGTCCATTTCCTCTGTGTTTTTCATTCTATGTGAGTAGAGATTTTCAAAGTAGGTATTCATGATCTTTTGAATTTCCATAGGATCTGTAGTAATTTTCCCCTTTTCAGGCCTTATTGCATGGATTTGGGTTTTTTCTTTATAAGGTGAGCTAGAGGTTTGTCAATTTTGTTTATTCTCTGAAAAAAACAGCTTTTTAATTCATTAATTGTTTGTATTTAATTCATTAATTGTTTGTAATTGTACAATTAAGTTTCAATTGCATTGGTTTCTGCTCTAATCTTTACAATTTCTTCTCTTGTATGAACTTTGGGTTTAACTTACTCTTCGTTTTCTAGTAGCTTGAGATGAAGCATTAGATTCTTTATTTTTTCTCATTCTGTTTTCTTGATATGACAATTTATTGCCATATATTTCCCTCTTAAGACTGCTTTCATCCCACAGATTACAATATGCTGTTTCCTCATTTTCATTGAATTGTAGGTATTGATTATTTCTTCTTTAATTTCATCTGTAGCCCACTGGTTGTTCCGAAGGTTGTCATTTAAGTTCCATGTATGCATGCAGGTTTTGAAATTTCTTTTGCCATTAATTTCCAATTTCAGTGAACTATGGAAGATATTACACATAAGATAATTTCAATAACATTGCACTTACTTAAGAATGTTTTATGGGATAATATATGGTCTATTTTGGAGAATGTCCCATGTGCAGCTGAGAAGAATGTGTATTCTGATGTGGTTGAATGGAACACTCTGTAAACATCTACTAAGTCCAACTGATCACAGGTATGATTTGGTTCTATTATTTTTTTGCTGATTTTTTGTCTAGTTGATCTATCTCTTTGTGACAATGGGATATTAAGGTTCCCTGATATAATTGTGTTCTTGTGTATTTGGTTTTTCATGTCCATTAATATTTGTCTTATATAGTTGAGTGTTCCTGTATTTGTTGCATATATATTTATAATTGTTAGTTCTTCCTCTTGATTTTTTCCACTAATGAGTAGGTAGTGACCTTCTTTGGATGTCTCTTTGAGTTTGTTTCATGAATTCTGCATGTTTTCTGTATTGTTCATTGAAGGTTTTGATCAGTTTCCCATGCTCCTGTACTTTTTTCTATATTCTTTAGTTGCACTCAGCAACTCCTTTACTAAGGTTGTTATTTCTATCTTTACATGGGGAGAGTACTTCTAATTTGATTTCCTCTATGGCCTCATGGAATTGTTTTTTTTTTATTTCGTTTGCTATCTTTTCAGAGATTTCTGGTGTGTTACATTTGGAGTTTTCTATTTCAGTGTCTCCTGTACTTGCTCCTGGTAGACTATATGTTTGAGTTTGCATTTTGCTTTTTCATTTTGCCATTTCCCTTTTAGAATTAATAGTTGGTGTCTCAATCCCACTAGTGTCAACTGTTGGTAGTACGTAACTTGGTGTCTTAATATAAGGTTTATGTTTGTCCAATTGCTGGGTCCCCCAATGAATAGGTGGGCCAGTCACCTGACTTCCTGCTGCACAGCCTGCTGGGTGAGTTCTATATTCTTCTTGGGCTGTCAAGCCTAGTAGTATTGATGCAGGTCACCATTTAGTTCCTGCTACTAATTTATCTTCAGCTTATTCCAGGTCACCAAATCTCCCTGTCTATAGTATTTGTGTTGGCTGAGGCCCTATTGTGTCCCTATTGTGTGTCTGTGTGTCTTGTAAGCCCTTTTGATGTACTGCAAGTTGGGAGAGTCCTTATTGGCACACTCCTCACTCTGCCTGATGTGTTCTGTGTGCAGGAATGAGTCACCCACACTCTTGTCAGATTCACCAAGATCTTACAGTTAGTTGGAGGGAGCTTTATGTAGTGACCTTCTTTATCTCTTTTAGTCATTTTAGGTTTGAAGTTCACATTGTCTGAAAAAAGAATAGTTACTCCTGCTTTTTTCTGGGTTCCTGTGGCAAGGATGTTTTCCATCCTTTGACTTTTAATCTATGAGTTTCCTTTTGGGTCAGATATTTTTCTTGTATACAGCATATTGTGGGATTGTGTTTATTTTTCTTTCTTTTTTTAAAATTTTATTTAAAGAGGAAAAAAACCCCAAACAGACAAAACAGAAAAGGGGTAGCAACAATACAGAATTTCAAAGGGAAAAAAAGAACAAAAAAACAAACAAAAAAACCAAAACAACAACAATAACAAAAAACCCAAAACACTAAGAAAATGTCACTTGATACATTACATACTCTCATCATTGGAAATAGTTGTTCAAGTTACAATATTAAAGCATATGAGGTAGACATTCAAACAGTGAGACTGTTAACAGTTCTGCTCAACAATCTAACAAAAACAGTAGTATGGTCATCTATCTTACACACTTAAACATACATGCAGTTATATCCTTTAGAGCACTTTCTTTTCCTCTCTTTTTTACAATAGCAATTACATATTTTGGGTTTTATTACTCCTACAGTTTTTATTACTTTTTACACTAGAGACACAATGTGATATTTATAAATATGATTCTTACTTATTTCACTAATGAGGATAGTCTCAAGTGGTCTCCATTTCCCTATGAAAGCCTCAAGATCATCCTTTTTATAGCTGAGTAATATTCTGTTGTGTAAAAATACCGCATCTTTTTCATCCACTCTGCAGTTGATGGGCATCTTGGTTGTTTCCAAGATTTAGCTATTACAAATTGGGCTGCTGTAAACATAGGTGTATCTATATCACTGTGATATGAACTTTTCAGTTCTTCAGGGAAAATACCCAGGAGGGGAATAGCTAGGTTGAATGGAGCTTCCACTCCTAGTCTTCTGAGAATTCTCCATATTGATTTCCATAGTGGCTGCACCAGTCTGCACTCCCACCAACAGTGGAGCAGTGTTCCTTTTTCCCCGCAGCCTCACCAACATTTGTTATCAGTTGATTTCTTGATGGCAGCTATTCTTTCTGGTGTGAGATGATATCTCAATGTTGTTTTAATTTTCATTTCTTGAATGACCAGTGATAGTGAACATTTCTTCATGTATTTATTTGCCATTTCTGTATCTTCATCTGAGAACTGTGTGTTCATCTCAGATGCCCATTTTTGGAGAGGGTCTTTGAATTTTGGGGGGTTGATGTTTTTCAATTCTTTATATGTTCTGGATATAAGTCCTTTGTCTGAGGGGTTGCTGGCTAAAATTCTTTCCCATTCTGTGGGTTTTCTTTACACTCTGATGGTGATTTCTTTTGAAGTGAAGAAACTTTTCAATAATATGAGATCCCAGTTGTTGATTCTCTGAAGTGTTTCCCGTGCAGTTTGCTTTTTGTTCATGAAATCTCTGCCTACCTCTATATCTCCAAGATTTCTACCTACCTTATCTTCTAGTAGATTTAGTGTTTCTGTTTTAATGTTTAGGTCTTTGATCCATTTAGACTTTAATTTTGTGCATGGTAATAAGCATGGATCTAGTTTCAGTCTTCTGCATGTGGAGAGCCAATTTTTCCAACACCATTTATTAAAGAGGCTATCCTTCCAGTGAACATGTTTAGTCCCTTTGTCAAATAGCAGGTGGCTGAATGTCTTTGTAACTATACTTGCAGCTTCTAGGGACCATGTTTCTTGATCCATTCTGTAAACCTATTTATTTTGGTAGTTGAATTGAGGCCATTTACATTTGTGGATATAACTGATATGTACTGGCTCGACTTTGCCATGTTATGTTCCAGTTATTTGCTTTCTGCTTTTCTTCCTTGTGTAGTTGCTTGTCCTTTCTCTTTGTTTCTTTCTGTTGTTCTGGGGATTTTGGTCATTTTTATCTCTATCTACTATGTCTTTCAATACTCTTTTAGGTTTGGTTTGGTGGACATTAAATTTTTCAGTTGTTCTTTGTCTTGGAAGTATCTTATTTCTCCATTAAATTTGAAAGACAGTTTTGCTGGGTATATCAGTCTGGGTTGAAAGTTGTTTTGTTTCAGGGCTTGAAATACCTCACTCCAAGCTCATCTTTACTTGAAGGTTTGTGCTGAAAAGTCTGCTGTGATTCTAATGGGCTTTCCTTGATTGATGAGTTGTGTCTTTTCTCTAACAACTTTTAGTACTCTGTTTTTATGCTGCATGTTTGGGATTGTAATATTATATGTCTGGGTATAGATTTATGTTGGTTATGATTGTTTGGCATTCTATATGCCTCATTTATCTGCACATCAGATTTTTTTCCCTATGTTTGGGAAATTTTCTGCTATTATTTCTGTGAATATTTTAGTTATGTCACTTGCATTGACTCTTGCATCTTTACTGATGCCTATTAATCTTACATTGTTGCTCTTTGCATCATCTTGAAGCTTCTGGGTTGTCATTTCATGCTACTTTGTTATTTTTAAAAATTCTATACTTTCATTATCGCTAATTGCGTTCCTATCCTCAAGGTCTGAAATTCTATCCTCAGCTTCATTTAAACAGTTTTTTCATCTTTCAATAGAATTTTTTGTTTCCTGGATGTGTCTATCAGTTTGTTTCATGAATTTTGCTTGTTTTATATATTGCTCATTCAAAGTTTCAGTCAGTTTTCCATGCTCCTGTATTTTTTTTTTATTATTTCTTCTCTAGCTGCGCTCAGCAACTCCTTTACTAAGGTTATTATTTCTGTCTTTACATGAGAGATTACTTCTAATTTGATTTTCTCTATAGCCTCATGGAGTTTTTTTTTTAATTTCACTTGCTATCTTTTCAGAGATTTCTGGTGTGTAACTTGTGAAGTCTTCTATTTCAATATCTCCTGTATTTGCTCCTGGTGGACTAGATGTTTGAGATTGCATTTTGCTTTTTCATTTTGCCATTTTCCCCTTTTGAGTTAATATTTGGTCCTTCAATCCCACTAGTGTCAACCGTTGGTAGTGTGTATCTTGGGGTCCTACCATAAGGTTGATATTTGTCCAATTGCTGGGTCTCACAATGAAGAGGTTGGCCAGTCACCTGAATTCCCTCTACAGGGCCTGTGGATTGAGTCCTATGTTCTTCCTAGGCTTGTCAGCCTAGGATTACTGATGGAAATCAACCCCTAGTTCTTGCTGTTATTATGTATTCAGGTTGTTCAGAGTCACCAGATCTCCCTGTTTGTAGTGCTTGTCTCGGCTGGGACCCTACTGTGTTCCTGGGGGGTCCCACAGTCCTCCTTAATTTTCTCCATGTCGGGGGAGGCCTTATTGGCACCCTCCTCAACCTACCTGATATTCTCTGTGTGGAGGAAGGACTCACCCACCCATTTTCCAAGCTCCCCTATGGCCTACTTCTGGAGGGGGCTTTGCTATTGCTCCTGTTTACCCACTGAAGGTGGCAAACTCTATTGCTATTTTAGGGGCTAACTCACCTCACTGATGGAAGCCTGCTGAGTTCTTCTGTTTGGATGAGGGGTTACTGAGCCTCCCCTTGATACTGCATGGTTAATTGACTGCAGTCCAAGGTTCTGCGAGGAGGTGTGAGAGTCAAAGATCAACAGTAAGACTAGGTCCAGGAGGTGGGGCAGTCCCTTATTGCAGTGGTGGGACTTCAGGGGCGTGCATCCATCTGGACTTGGATTTTGCTTAGTTGGTAGGGTTTTAAAAAATTACTATTTCAGTTTCATTGCCTGTTATTGAATTATTCAAGATATTAAAATCAACACACTAAAGACAATAGCATTTCTGTGTACTAATGTTGAAACCACTGAGAAAGTAATTATGGAAAAAAATACCATTAAAATAACACCATGAAAAATTACATACATACAGAATTCCTCTAAGAAAGCAAAAGATTTCTATAATGAAAACTAAAATATTTTGAAAAAGAGATCAAAGAGGTTTTCAATATCTTCACTGGGTATAATTAACTTCTAAGAAAAAGTTTACAGGGTCCAAAATAACATGTATCAACATATATACATATCAATCCAAATAATGAACATGTCCTTTCATAATTTTGAACAAGCTTGTTCATTTTTCTTGATAATCCCCCATTCCCCTGCCTTCTCTATCCTCATCTCCAATAAACTAATAATCTGCTCTCTATGGACTAAATGTTTTTGTTTTTATATAAATAGATTTCCATAGTAAGTGTTCTTTTGTGTCTACCTTAGTTCACTGCACATAATCATTCTGAGAGTCAACCATGTTCTAATCAATAATGCATTCTTTTTCATTATCAAGTGATACCCCACACTTTAAAAATCCATACACAACTATTTGGTCAGTCATCTGTTGATAAATATCTGGGTTCTGTCAGTATTTAGTGACTGCAGAGACAGTTGCTATCAACATTCATGCACAAGTCTTTGTATAGACATAGGCTTTCTTTTCTCTTAGGTAAATACCTAGCGCTAGAATAGTTGGACCATATCTTTTAACTTTTTCAAAACCAAAATGATTTTCCACTCACCATCCAGGATACTCCTATAACTTCTACATCATGTTTTTTTAATACAAAATTTATTTAAAGGAAAAACAAAACAAAACAGAAAAAATGGTAGCAACAATACAGAATTCCAAGGAAAAAAAGAAAAGAACAAAAAAACACAAAAAAATCATTACTTGATAACTTACATACTGTCATCTAGGAAATAGTTGTTCAAGTTACAAAATTAAAACATGAAAAGTGCACATTCAAACAATGAAACTGTTAACAGTTCTGCTCAACAATCTACCAAAAATCATAATATAGTCATTCATCTTACACACTTAACCATACATGCAATTCTATCCTTTGGAGCACTTTCTTTTGCTCTCTTTTTTACAGTAGCAGTTACACATTTTGAGTTTTATTACTCCTACATTTCTTATTACTTTTTACACTAGAGACACAATATGATATTTATAAATATGATTCTTATTTATTTCACTAACGAGGATAGTCTCAAGGTGTCTCCATTTACCTATGAAAGCCTCAAGATCACCCTTCTTCATAGCTGAGTAATATTCCATTGTATAAAAATAGCACATCTTTTTCATCCACTCTGTGGTTGATGGGTATCCTGGTTGTTTCCAAAATTTAGCTATTATAAATTATGCTGCTACATCATGTTCTTCTTACCAATATGTCATATGGCCAATCTTCCCTTTTTTATTTTAAAGAGGGTAAAACAAAACAGAACAAAGCAGATCAGAAGAAAACAATATAAGTGACACAGATTTCAAAGCAAGACAACAGGAGATCTACAGTGGCTACCATAATGTCTCTGGTTTTCTTCTAAATAGTTGTCCATATCGTCACACATAATGAGTTCATCCAAAACAAAATAGTGATGGGAGTTTCCAAAGACGGTGGACCGGTAGGTAGCAGGATATGGATCCTCTCTGAGAGAGACAGCTCAAATGCCAGAATAGAATACCCTGAAGAGATGTAAACAGAGGGAGATGGACTCACTCAACACAGGAAGAAACTAAAGTGAAAAAAACTGCTTAAATATGAGGTCCTGGGATACCATTAAGAAGCTAACATCGGCAAGTACAGTGCCAAGCTGCCTGAATTCCTGCCTGAAACCAACCTGACCCACCGAACCGCACCAACGCGACTGGCTTGAGTGGCCCTGAGCGTGGAGCTTAATGGCCCTGCACGCGAAACACCCACAGGCACCGTGAATTCACTGCAGCCTTGCTGAGGTCAGAGGTCGGGGAGCCCAGCAAT
>PVJX010030294.1:5254-22249 GCA_004027295.1 Dolichotis patagonum
CAGACAAGGAATACTTTAACCAAGACTGGCACAAATATAGGGCAAGCCTACTGAAAAAGTAGATATTGAACTCAAATCTTCTGAAACTAAAAGCAGGAAGGTTTTTTAAATTTATTTTTATTGGTACATTTTAGATGCACAATGATCACATTCAACATAGGAAATGTGTACCTGTACATAGTATCTTGATTCTTCTTTTTTCTCATTCTGCTCCTTTCCATTTAATGCCTCCTTCCCTGCTTATTTATAAAAGCTTTGTTACTAATTTTTTCACTTCTTTTCCTACTTTTTCCTTCCTTCATTTTCCCTCCCATCTCCCTTTTACCCTTTGCCATTTGAACATTTTCTCCCCATTTCCCAATGTCTATTATACATGTTGGTTCTTATTTACACATTAAGATTCTCATACCAGAGCAATAATGACATATTTAAACATGTGTGTACTATTTATTTCACCTAGGAGTATGATCTCAAGGTGCATTCACTTAGCTAGAAATGTCTTAAGGTTATTCTTGATGGCAGAATGGAACTCCTTCATATTTCAAATAACACATTTATACATCCATCAGTTGGTGGGCATTCAGGTTTTCTTCAAGACTTAGCTATTACAAACAGTGCTGCTATAAATGTAGATACACATATACCATTGTGCCATGATGTTTTTAATTCTTTTGAGGAGATACCAAGAAGAGAAGTAGCTGGGTTGAATGTAACTTCTAGTCCTAATTTTTTTTAGGAATCTCCACACTTATTTCTATAGTGATTGCACCACTCTACACTCTCACCAACAGTGGAGAAGGATTCATTTTTCCCTACAATCCCTCCAACATTTGTTATTGGTGGATTTTGTAGCAATAGTAATTCTTTTTTGGGTAAGATGGAATCTCAGCATTGTTTTAATTTGCATTTCATGAATGATCAGTGATGTTGAATACTTTTGGTTTATTTGGCTTATTTAAGATTAGGGGGGTCTGATTTTCTTTTTTGGTTCTCTATGTATTCTATATATTAGTCCTTTTTTTGAGGAAATTTGGAAAGCTCTCTCCCCATGTTGGATGGTGTATCTTTACTAATTTGGTGGTTTCTTTAGGGGCACAAACACTTTTTCATAAGGTGAGATCCCAGTTGTTGACCCTTTGTCACATTACCTGAGGAACTGGAGTTTTGCTCATAAAAGTCTGTGTCCACATCAATGTCTTCAAGAATGCTATGCATTCCCTCTTACAGCACATTTAGTACTTGTTTAATATGTAAAGCTTTGATCCATTTTGAGTCTAGTGCGTGATGAGAGGTGTGGGTCTAGTCAGTGTTCAGCATGTGGAAAGCCAGTTTTCTCAGCACTATATATTGAAGAGACTAATTTTCATCCAGTGAAAATGTTTGGCTTCTTTGTCAAAGATCAGGTGACAGTGTATGTTTGGAGATTTTTCATTTTATTTATTTATTTATTTATTTATTTATTTAGTGCATTTTCTTTTTTTTTTTTCCCACCTCCATGCTGTTTTTATGACCGTTGCTTTTTACTGAACTTCAAGTAAGGGATTGTGATGCCCTTGCCTTTGTTACCTGGAATTGTTGCTCTTCTTCCATCCTTCTGGTTCTAAATGAAATCTAGGATTTCTTTCTCTAATTCTGTGAGATTTACTATAAATATTTTGATTGGTATTACATTACATCTGTATAAAAATTTCTGAAGTATGGCCATTTTCACTATATTGGTTCATCCTACCAAGAAGAAGGAATTTCTTTCTATTTCTTGACATCACTAATCTCCTTTTTTAGAGTACTGTAGATGTGAATATAAAGATCTTTTACTTCCTTTGTCAGAATTATAGCTAGGTATTTAATTTTGGGGGGAGGTTCTATTGTGAAAAGTGTTTTTCCCTAATTTCTCTCTCAGTGAGTTTATTACTTATATGAGAAAGTTATTGATTTTTTGAGTATTCAATTTGCATCCAGATATGCTATGCTACTGAATTTGGTTTGAAAAACTGTTAGAGGAAAGAAACAAATCACCCAGAAAGGAAAACCTACCAATATTACAGTAGACTTCTTAACACAAACTCTCAAGTCAAGGAGTTTGGGGTGAAGTATTTCAAGCTCTAAAAGAAAACAACCTCCAATCCAGATTGATTCAACCTGAAAAACTATCTTTAAAAATTAACTGAAAAATAAGGTACTCTCATGAAAAAGAATACTGGAAGAAATCATGACCACTAAACCAATTCTCCAAAATGTTGTGAAGGACACTATAGAAGGTGGTAATAAGGACTACAACCCTAACAAAATGAACTTATCAGGCAAAGCACGTGATGAAACAGAAGATGAGAGGGAACAAACAATGGGAAAATAAAGTGATAAGATTAAGTCAATTCATATCACTTCTAACCCTCACATGGAGTTATTTATATTATATAATGTAAATGGCCTCTACTCATCAAAGAAAGAGACAGGCAGAATGAATCACAAAGTCAGATCCAAAACTATGGTAATATGAGAAACATATTTAATTCAAAAAGAAATTCATAGACTAAAAGGATGGAAAACAATACTCTATATGACAGGAACCAGTAAAAAAGGATGTGTGACTTTTCTATATGCAGACAAATTTAATGGCAATCCAAAACTGATTAAGCAAGACAAAGAAGGTCACTACATCCTTGTAAAGGGAACAGTCCAAGAAGAAGTGATTCCAGTCATATATGCACCAAATACCAGCACAATCAACTATATAAAACAAATATTTGACATTGAAAATCAAATAACACTAAAACAATTGAAATGGATGACTTCAATATTCCACTGTCAAAAAATAATTATATCAACTAGACCAAAAATTAACAAATAATAATCAAAGTTTAAACTTTTAATCAAATGGACTTAGTAGATGTCTACAGTGCTACACCCCCAAAATCAGAATATATATTCTTCTAAACTGCACATGGGACAGTCTCTAAAATAAACCACATACTACTTCGTAAAAGAGCTCATATTACTTCATAAAAGATGGTTAAATAAATGCAAAGAAATTGAAATTATTCCATGCATATTATTGGACCATAGTGCAAAGAAATTTTGACAGTGGTAAAGGAAACCAAAAGAACTCCATAAACACATAGAAATTAAATAACACCCTCCTGAATAAACAATGGATCACAGATGAAATTAAAGAAGTTAGACAGTTTCTGCAATTAAATGACAGTGCCAATGCCACAAACCATAAGTTAAGGGACAAAATAAAAGCAGTCCTACAAAGGAAATACCAGAAAAGTAAAGCAAACTCAAATAAACAACCTAATATTGAACTTCAGTCTTCTAGAAAAAGAAGAGTAATTAAAGCCTAAAGCACTTACAAAGGAGAAAATTATAAAGATGAGAGCAGAAATTAGTGTAATGGAGACTAATAAAACAATACATACAATCAATGAGTTGAATGGTTGGTTCTTTGAAAGATTAAATAAAATTGACAAATCCTTAGTCAACCTTATCAAAAATAAAAAAGACTCATATCCACATAAGTAAGAAAGAAAATGGTGAAATCACAGCAGAACCTGCAGGCATCTAGATCATCTATACCTACTTTAAGAAACCATATTCTAGAAAAATAGAAAACACAGAAGAAATGGACAAATTCCTAGATACATATGAATTACCAAACTGAATCAATAAGATAACAAAAATTCTAAATAGTACAATATCAGTCAATGAAATTGAAGATGTAATTAAAAATCTACCAACAATGAAAGTCTAGACCCTAACAAATTCACTGCTGAAATGTAGAAGAAATTTAGAGAAGGCCTAATTTCACTACTTCTCAAAATCTTTAATAAAATTGGAGGTGAAGCAATAATTCCATATTCATACTGGGAGGCAAACATTGCAAAACTAGTAAAGGAGGCAAACATTGCAAAACTAGTAAAGGATTCAACCCAAAAAAGAGAACTACAGGCCAATATCCCTAATGACTACAGATCCAAAACTCTTTAATATGAAACTAGCAAACAGAATGCAGAAAATCATCAAGATTATACATCACGACCAAGTAAGATTCAGCCCATGGATCTAGGGATGGTTCAACATATGCAAATCAAAAAAATGTAATACACCATATTGACAGAACCAAGGACAAAAACATGTGATCATCTCAGTAGGTACAAAAAAGTCATTTAATGAACTCCAACATCCATTCATCATAAAGACAAATCTACAGAAAATTTGGATACATGATCTTTATCTCAATCTGATAGAAGTTATCTATGACAAACTAAGAGTAACACCATGCTAAATGGAAAAAAACTGAAAACTTTCAATCTAAAATCAGAAGCAAAACAAAGATGTCCACTGTCACCATTCCTATTCAATATTGTTCTGGAAACTTCAGACAGAACTATTAGAGAAGAGAACAAATTAAAAGTAATAAGTATAGGAAAACAAAAGATAAATTATCTTTTTTTATAATTGACATGATATTCTCTATAGAAGACACCCCACGAACTCCATCAAAATCAGGAAAATTTGTATGCACTGGGGTGACAAAATACCAGAGTATTTAGTGGCAGTGGTTTAATGTTAATTGTCACTTTTTCTCTCACATATTATTTGCACAGATGAGATGACTCAGGAAGACAGGGCCACTGTTTGCTTTAATGTGGGATGACCACAGGCCTTTAAGAAGAATGAAGTTCCTGGGCTATACAACTGGGAAGAGGCTGGGAAAATATTTACATGTCAAAGCAGCAGAGGGAGAATTTACAGTTGCATGTTCCTAAAGTACCTGGTATAAGAACAGGGAGCTCAGAAAACCATATTTAGAAAGAAAGCAGTCCTAGCTTGAGAAAAAAAAAAAAAGAATAAGTAACAGGTAAAAATTTTGAAAGACAAGATATTCAGTTAGAAACTAACACATGCATTCCAGAATGATTAAAGCACAGCTGAAGAGTTGGGTCATTTTGGTTTCAATTTTGTTATCCCAATTTCCAATGATGCATAATTTATGTGGTCCTGCCAAGGAGTTTTAGTACTGATATTTTATCCTCTCAGTGGGCAGTTACTAGTGCAAGAATCATTCGACCAAATAATGTTTTCTGAATGTTGAATGTGAGAAATCAAGGAGCTTGCCGAGTCATCACTTTAACTGTTGATTCCACTTCATATATTTGCAGCTTTCTGATCTCATGTTGTGACAAATGAAATTGAAATGTGTAAGCATAGATAAATACATAAGTCAACTCCATTCAATTATTTGTCATACAGAAAAATAATAAAATAAATTTAAATGAAAATATTTATTTAGTGGCAAATTATCAATAATCAAAGCAAGAATAAGCAATTTTAAAGTAACATTTCTTTTACCTGATCATTATACTCTTCAAGGAGATTAACTTTTCAAATTGCAACTCGTAAAATATCTATCATAATCAAAATGCGGTATCATTATGTTTACTTCCATCAGTTTTAAAATTGTTAATGCATTGTTGACACTGTGCATAAATATGATACTCTGCATAACATGAACTCATCAGAGAATGTATGTATTCTCTTTTGTATGTACTATTCTCAGAAGAAAATGGTTTCATTTTTTGGAGCACAGTGAAGGAAGAAGTAGCTCTATGTTAGATGTGACTCATGGTCATTCAGGTGCTAGAATTCTGTGGGATGTTTTTTATTATTTTTCAGATATTTTAAGCATAAATTTCTATAGCTTGGAATTTATTTCCTATCTCTTAAAATGTCAAATTAGTCAATGGTTAATCAGTGTTTTGCAAATTATTCCAATGACACAGTCAACTGGAGTGAGAGAGATGGATAACATGTCCATTTGACTTTCTCATCAATTTTAAGTGACCTTTTTGTGCTTAATTAGAACTTTTTTGAATTCTGTTTAGTTTCAGAAATACATTGAACCCAGAACAAATGTCTGTTACTGAAGAGCTTAGTGAAATAATGAAATAAATTGGGTATAACATAGAAATAAGTGAATTTGCATGGAAAATGTTTTTGATCAACTTAGCATATAAGAAGTTTCTCAGAAAGTGATCATTGGAAAATAAGTGTTGTAGTCAGGGGTTGTGCAGAGAACAATTAGAATCAGGACATGGAGTTTATAATATGTTTATTGTCCAAACAGAGTTAACACAAGAAAATGCAGGAAATCTATCCACAACACCAAAGACATAGAATATTTAGCCAAGGGCATGAATTCCACAGCAATGTCCACACATAAGTCCAGATGAAGACCCAGAGCTCATGACAATGCCTCCCATGAGTCCAACTGGAGGTCTAGGGCCCACAAGAAAGACACACCAGTCTCTTTTATGGATCTGTGTTGGGAAGTCCCAAAGATCAGTGGTGGAAGCTAGGAAGTCTATGCCAGCAGGGTGAAGGAGCTATTCTGGTAGGTTGAGGGTTCTATGCTGGAGCTGAGAAGTCACACTCACAACAAAGACCAGGGCTGTCCTGAAAAGCACCACAGCCATCCTCAGCGACACGGAGGCCCCGAGCTCCTCCGACAACAAACATGCCAGGAAGCCAGTGTGACAAGTTTATCCTAGAGACCTAGTGGCACACATCTTCCTCTCTGGAGCCAGGAAAAAATTCTCAAGATGAGGACCAGAGCTTCTCCAGGAGAACCAATGGCTCAAACAGCAACACATAGGAGAATCCACAATGCCTTAACATCTCAATGCATCTCGACATACTAATGCCTTTCTGCTCCTCCACATCTCTATTTATGCTGACAACTTTCCTCAGGTGAAACATCTACGCTCAGCAGCGTGGTGATTTAATTCCTCTGGCATTAAGTTGACCACCAGCTTTTAATCTATAACAATAAGTTATCAAAAAGCAAGGGAAGTATCACTAGAAGTTAATTTGACATAAAGTGACCAAGAGCGACTCTGCAGGTGAAATGGAGAGATATATAGATATAGACAGTTATAAATGATGGACATAGATTGATATAGAGGTAGATGATACATCTATAGATACAGATATAAGTACAGATATTACTTTATCACAAATTAAAAGAAATAGAAAAACGTAAAGTATAAAAGAAAATTTCAAATATAAAATTTGATAAATTAAGGTCGGACGTTTAGCTCAGCAGTCTAAGTACCTGCTTGGCAAATGTGAGGTTGTAAGTTCAATCCCAGGCACCAAAAAAAAAAAAAAAAATTGATAAATTAAAACAATGAAATATTTTCTTTTGTTTTATTTATAGAATATTTGGTTAATGATCCATATTCAATATTGCATAAGTTTTATACTAGGTGATTTTGAGATACTTATATATTATGTTTAAAAATATGTACAGAATCTCTTATTTTTGTTTCAATTACATTGTCACAAATTTTCCAGTTTTAGTACAAAATCTATTTAAAAATATTCTAACTTTTTATTACTTAGTGACCAGTTCAATTAATTCTACACATGTCACTAGGATTTCATTGTTCAGAAAATAAAAATGTATGGTATATTTTATTCCCCTTGCATTGCATGACTTGTTAATTGTCATCACAACTCCAGTGTCAAGCTTTTGGGGTAGGGTGACTCCTTTCACTCCTTCACTGCTCAGGATAGTAAGATCTGTGCCTTAGTTTATAGCTGCTAAGTATGTCTATATCCCCAATGATCTCATAATGTTTTCAGAAATTTGCTTCTGAGAAATGTGAAATGCACAAAAACATGTCAAAGTTTAAAGAGTAGTAAAATAAGCAAGTTTGATTCCTGAACTAATAACTGACAATTATTCTTTTGTGATATGTAAAGGAAATTATTACTATGCACAGTTCCCTGAAAGTGGCTATACAAAATATTTTAGTAAAATATCTGCAAAATATTTTAGTAAAATATGTGAAACCAGCAAGCTACATTTTTTTGGTCCTTTCTTTGTCACTTTTGAAATTTCGGTTTGGTCATATATTTTGATTAAAAGATACATTCACGTTCATTTCTGTTTCTCTCTCCCTCCTCTTTTAGTGTACCTCATCTAGTATGGGACCGCCGGTGCTCCCACTCAGTCCCCTGCAGTCCTTGTGTGTGCACAGGTCTGACCACATCAGGGCTGTCCTGTAGTGATGAGAAAACACGCAGTCCTGACAGCTGACATTTTGTATCTAGCCCGGTTCACGTGAGCTGAGCCATGTTATCTTGCTGAAAATAAGTATTTTTACAGATGGCCAACATCAGAGTGGTCTCTGCCATGTTCCTGACAGAAAGAGAAAATTACGACTCTTCTACAGTCAAGAACAGTGAAAACAAATACAAGAGGTAACAATGTAAATACGCAAATGGTTTCTCCACCTGCTTTTAGACAGATGCCTGTTTCTTTGGGCCATCCTCCCATATACTAATGATGCACAATTATTATAACAACTGCCTCTTAGCACTTCTGAGATACAGCAGGCTTGCACTTGTTTGAGGTCTTCTGTATTGCATAAAATATCTAACATTTCCTAAAATGAGATTTGCTTGACTGCAAGTAAACGTGCCCAGTGATCTTGGACATGTTTTGCAGCAAGACTGACATGGACTATCTTGGCTGGGCTCCTGGGCCCGAGATTTTGTCTGTGTTTTCATTGTCTAGATGAATATGCATAGATCCAGGAGGAATTCAGCCCCACTGGTTTTTCCATTATCCTTTCATACACTGAAGAATTGCAATCATGGTCTCTGGTTTTGCACAATGAACCTGGATCCAACTCCATTCTAAAGGGAAACATTTTAAACCAGTGTATAATGCAGCTTTGCATCAAACCCAGCAGGTCTATGACTTTAGCCTGCTCACCATTTTAGTTTTTATTTTATGCCCCGCAGATATCTTGTGTACAATCCTCATTAAAACTGTTTGCTTTGCCTTTATTTTTTAACATCATATGGGGTATTTCAGTAGGAAACATTTAAACATATGCATTCTGAGTCATGTTGACTATTAATATAGCTGTTCATTTGTTATATTAAAAAAGACAACTCATAAATGCTTTGATGAATAATTGTCTTTTTAAAAATTTTATTTAGAAAGAAAAAAACACAGAAAAAAGGGTAACAACAACACAAAGGAAAAAATGAAAACAACAACAACAAAAAAAAATTAAGAAATCACTAGTTGATAAGTTACATACTGTCATCTTGAAGATAGTTGTTCAAGTTACAAAATTAAAGCATACAAAGTAGACATTCAAACAGTGAGACTATTAACAGTTCTGCTGAACAATCTAACAAAAACGGTAGTATGGTCATCTATCTTCCACACTTAAACATACATGCAGTTATATCCTTTAGAGCACTTTCTTTTGCTCTCTCTTTTATAGTAGCAAATATGCATTTTGGGTTTTATTACTCCTACAGTTCTTATTACTTTTTTATTTTAAAGAGAATAAAACAAAAGAGGGCAGAACAAAGCACATCGGAACAGAACAACATAAGCAACACAATACTTTACAACAAGACATTTTGGACATTAACAGTAGCTGTCAAAATATCTTTCTCTGCTATAGTTGAGCATAGTTTAAGATACAATAATATCAAACAACACAATAGTATAAAACCGTTCAAGGGAATGAAAGAATTACAGGACATTCTGAACCAAAAAACTATGATCAACGGCTACTATAATATCTCATTTTGAATAAAAAGATTTGTTTATACTATCACATATATTAAAATCCCAATAAGACACAACATGATAGAACCAATGGTAATAGCAAAGTAGAAGCATGGTAGGACTTCTAAGGAAGATGATATTAAATGAGCAATGGCTGCCATAATGTTTTGTTTTCTTCAAAACAGCTGTTCATACCCTCACACATAATAAAGTCAAACAAAACAGATTTAAACTGTTCAAACTTATGTATGAAAACACTGAAAGTCTTCAAAGCAATAAAATGTGGAATCATGATTACTATAAAATCTTATATGCTCTTTAACAACTCTCATATTAAGGAGACTATACGGTATTTACAGAGTGAGTTTGGTTTATTTTGCTTATGAGTATGGTCTCAAGTCGTGTCATTTATTTATAAATATGTCAATGTGATCATTCTTTATAGCTGAGTAGTACTCCATTGTATAAAAATGCCACAACTTTTTAATCCATTCCTCACTTGATGGACACTTAGGCTGTTTCCAAGATCTTGCTATTACAAATTGTGCTGCTATAAACATGGGTACACATATATCACTGTGGTATGATGTTTTCAGTTCTTTTGGGAATACGCCTAGAAGCAGAATAGCTGGGTCAAATGGGATTTCCATACCCAGCTTTTTGAGGAATCCCCAGACTGACCTCCACAGTGGTTGCACCAGTCTACACTCCCACCAAGAGTGCAGAAGAGTTCCTTTTTCCCCACAGCCTTTCCAGCATTTGTTGTTGGTATTTTTTTCTATCCTGGCCATTCTTTCTGGGTAAGATGGAATCTCAGTGTAGTTTTAATTTGCATTTTTCTAATGACTAATGATGATGAACATTTTTTCATGTATTTATTTGCCATTCGTATTTCTTCATCTGAGAACTGTGTATTCATTTCAGATGCCCATTTTTGGATTGGGTCTTTGAATTTCAAGGGTCTGATTTTTTTTAATTCTTTATAAGTTCTAGATAGAAGTCCTTTGTCTGAGGGACAATCCATTAAGATTTTTTTCCAATTTGTGGGTTTTCTTTTCACTATGCTGGAAATCTCTTTTGACATGCAGAAAATCTTTAATAAGATACGGTCCCAGTTATTGATTCTGGGAAGTATTTCCCGTGCAGTTTGATTCTTGTTCATGAATTCTATACCGACCTATATATCTTCGAGGTTTTTACCTACTTTGTCTTCCAACAGATTTAGTGTTTCTGTTTTAAGACTGAGATCTTTGATCCATTTAGATTTTAGTTTAGTACATGGTGATAGGCATGGGTCTAGTTTTAGTCTTCTGCATACAGATAGCAAATTTTTCCAGCACCATTTGTTGAAGAGACTGTCATTCTTCCAGCGAATATGTTTGGCCCCTTTATCAAAGATAAGGTGGTTGAGTGGGTTTGTGTTTGTGGTTATATCCTCCAATTTATTCCATTGATCTTCAGGTCTGTTTTTATTCCAGTACCATGTTGATTTTATTACTATAGCTTTGTACTATAATTTGAAATAAGGATTGTGATGCCTCTTGCCTTGCCTTTGCTACTTAGAATTGCCTTTGCTATTCTAGGTCTCTTCTGGTTCCAGATGAATTTTAGGAGTGATTTCTTTAGATTTATAAGATATGTTAGTGGTATTTTGATTCAGATTGCATTGAATTTGTATAGTAATTTTGGGACAATGGCCATTTTCACAATGTTTGTTCTGCCTATCCATGAACAGGGATGTCCCTCCAGTTTCGGAGGTCCTCTTTGATTTCCTTTTACTGGGTATTATAATTTTCCTTGTATAGATGTTTTAAATCTTTCATGAGATTAATTCCTAAATATTTCATTTTTTGGATGCTAGTGTGAGTGGTGTGGCTTCTCTTACTTCTCTCTCAGTATTTTTGTTGTTACTGTATAGGAATGCTATTGATTTTTGAGTATTGACTTTGTATCCTGCTACATTGTTGAATTTATTTATTATATCTAGGAGTTTTTCAATGGAGTTTTGGGAGTCTTCTATGTAAAGTATCATTTCAACTGCAAATAATGATAATTTAACTTCCTCTTTTCCTCTCTTTATTCCTTTTATTTCTGTCTCTTGTCTAATTGCTCTGGCTAGTATTTCCAGTACTGTGTTGAATAGGAGCAGTGATAGGGGACATCCTTGTCTTGTACATGATTTTAAGGTAAAGGCTTTCAGATTTTGGCCATTTGGTATGATACTGGCTGTAGGTTTGTCATAGATAATGTTTATCATATTGAGGTAAAGACCATCTATTCCAATTCTCTGTAAGGTTCTTATCATTAATGAGTGTTGGACCTTATCAAAAGCTTCTTCTGCATCTATAGACATGATCATGTGGTTCTTCCTTTTGGCTCTATTGATATGGAGGATTACATTTATTGATTTATGTATGTTGAACCCATCCCTGCATTCCTGGGATGAATCCCACTTGGTCGGGGTGAATAATCTTCTTGATGATTTGCCGTATCCTGTTTGCTAATATTTTATTAAGAATTTTTGCATCTATGTTCATTAGGCAGATTGGCCTATAGTTCTCTTTTTTAGTTGAGTCTTTCTCTGGTTTTGGTACTAGAGTAATATTTGTTTCCAGGAATGACTTAGGAAGAATTGCTTCCCTTTCAATTTCATTGAAGAGTTTGAGGAGTGTCAGCATTAAGTCTTCTTTGTATTTCTTGTAGGATTCTGCAGTAAATCCATCTGGGCCTGGGCTCTTTTTGTTGGCGAGGACTTAATTACATTTACAATTTCAGTAATAGAAACTGGGTTATTCAGCAGTTTTACATTTTCCTGACCCAGCTTTGGTAGTTCATATGTATGTAGGAATCTGTCTATTTCTTCAGTGTTATCAAACCTATGAGAGTAGAGGTTTTCGAAATAGATGTTGATGATCTTCTGTATTTCCACCGGTCTGTGGTAATTTCACCTTTTTCATTCCTTATTGCATGAATTTGAGTTTTTTCTTTCCTTTTTTAAATAAGGTTGGTCAGGGGTTTATCAATTTTATTTATTCTTTCAAAGAACCAATTCTTTGAATCATTGATCCTTTGTACTGTTTTCTTTGTCTCCATTGCATTAATTTCTGCTCTAATCCTTATAATTTCCTCCCTTCTATTGACTTGGGCTTGACTTGCTCTTCTTTTTCTAGATGCTTGAGTTGTACCATCAGGTTGTTTATTTGTGTTCATTCTGTCTTCCTGATGTGGAAACTCAGTGCGATAAATTTTCCTCTGAGAACTGCTTTCATTGCATCCTACAAATTCCAGTAAGTTGTGTTTGTATTTTCATTTGCTTGTAGATATTATTTAAATTCTTCTTTAATTTCCTCCATGACCCACTGATTGCTCAAGAGTGTATTACTCAGTTTCCATGTGTTTGTGAAGTTTTTGTAGTTGCTTTTATCATTAATTTCTAATTTCATGGCCCTATGATCCCATAACATGCATGGGATAATTTCAGTTCCTTTGCATTTACTTAAATATGTTCTGTGGGCTAGTATATGGTCTATTTTAGAGAATGTCCCATGTACTGCCGAGAAGAATGTATATTCTGATGTTGTTGGATGGGAAACTCTATATGCATCTATCAAGTCCATTTGTTCACAGGTGTGATTCAGTCCTCTTATTTCTTTGCTGATTTTCTGTCTAGTTGATCTGTTCCTCTGTATCAATGATGTGTTAAAATCTCCTATTATAATTGTGTTATTGCTTATTTGACTTTTCATTTCTGTTAATATTTGTTTTGTATAGCTGGGTGCTCTGGAATTTGGTGCATATATATTTAAGATTGTTATCTCTTGCTCTTGAAGCTTTCCCCTGACTAGTATGTAGTCACCTTCTTTATCTCTTTGGATCATTCTTGATTTGAAGTTCACATTGTCTGCAAAAAGGATTGCTACTCCAGCTTTTTTTTTTTTTGCTTTCCTGTTGCATGAAGTATTGTTTTCTACCCTTTGACTTTCAGTCTGTGGGTTTCCTTTTGGGTTTGATGGGTTTCTTTTAGACAGCATATGGTTGGATGTTGTTCCTTGATCTATTCTGCCAGTCTGTTTCTTTTGATTAGTGAGTTGAAGCCATTTACATTAATGGTTATAACTGTTATATATTGGTTTATTGTTGACATGTTATCTTTCTGCTGTTGTATCTTTAGCTTTCCATTCTATTTAATTATCTGCCTTGCTTGGTGGTTTTATCCTATGTGTATCTAGAATGTCTTTCAGTATTCTTTGTAGGGTTGGTTTGGTTTTCATGAAGTTTTTCAGCTGTTCTTTGTCATGGAAGTATCTTTTTTTCTCCATCCATTTTGAAGGACAGTTTTGTAGGATACATCAGTCTGGGTTGGAAGTGGTTTTCCTTTAGGATCTTAAATACTTAACTCCATGCTCTTCTTGACTTCATTGTTTGTGTTGAGAAGTCTGCTCTGATTCTTATAGATTTTCCTTTATAGGTGATCTGTATTTTCTCTCTCACAGCTTTTAGTATTCTATTCTTATGGTGGATTTCTGGAATGGTGATTATTATGTGTCTGGGTGTAGTTTTATTTGGTTATGGCTATTTGGATTTCTATATGCTTCACTAATCCAAATGTCAGTGTCCATTCTCATATTTGGGAAGTTTTCAGCTATTACTTCTGTAAACATCCTCTTGTTATCATTTCTGATGTCCTCTTCTTTTTCATTTATCCCTATTAATTGTATGTATTGTTCTTTGCATCGTCTTGTAGCTGTTGAATAGTTATTTCCTGATTGTTTGTTATTTTTAAAAGATCTTTCCTTTCCTGTTCACTAGCTGTGATCTTATTTTCAAGGTCTGAAATTCTATCTTCACTTTCATTGAGGCAGTTTTTACAGCTTTTAATAGAATTTTTGATATCCTGTATATCTCTTTGAATCTGCTTTATGTATTCTGCTTGTTTCTTATAGTGTTCATTCAGGGATTCTAGCTATTTGCTTTGTTCCTCTAATTTTTTAGCTGTGTCTTCATTAGATGTGTTCACTATTTCTTTCACTACTTTTATCATTTTTCTTTTAACTAGGCAATTATTTCAAATTTGAATAGGAAATTATTTCAAATTTGAATTTCTCCATGGCTTCCCCTAGTTGCTTCTTTATTTCAGTTGATATCATTTCAGTCATTTCAGGTGTATGCCTTCTATTTTCTTCTATGTACATGGCTCCCAGGCTTTCTTGAGATGGGCTGGTGATTTGAGCCTGCCTTTTGGTCTTTCCTTTTGTCATTTTTCTTTATTTCCTTGGTTTGAGTGGTGTTCCAAAGCTTCTCTGGACATGTCACAAATCTCCTACTGCACCCTCAGCTACTGGAGCAGTCTCAGTTCTTCTCCAGGTACTTGGCTCCCTAAATTGAGAGGCTGAAGCACGGTGTGGAGAACTGGGGCCAGAGAAACCCCCAGTGCACAATCCCCTGTCCTAGGGATGTGGATATGAACTCAACCACTGGCCTCCCTGGTCTTAAGCTGTCCCCAGGCCAGCCCAATTGAGCCCAGGGTTCTTGTGCAAGGTTTCTCCCTCCTGGACTGAAACAAGACCACCTTGCATGGTTGACTGAGGTCCTGCAATCTGCTGGACACAGTCCAGCATCCCAATAGATCCCCAGAAACTCAAAAGGTGGAATGTAGGTCTCCAACTTTCCCCAGGTCACCAGAACTCACCTGGGGCAAACTGCACCCCTCTGCAGATTCTTGGCTCTCTTAATTGAGATGCAGAAGCTGGGTGTGGAGAACTAGGGCTGGCAGAGTCCCAGGGCACATTCCCCTGTCCTAGGGGTGTGGATATGAGCTCAGCAGCTGGCAGTGCTGGTCTCAAGGTTGTTCCCAGGCCACCCCAATTGAGCCCAGAGTCCTGACGCAAGGTTCCTGCCACCTGGACTGAAACCAGGCTGCTGAATGTGGTTGACTGAGGCCCTGCAATCTGCTGGACCGAGTCCAGCATCCCAGTAGCTCCCCAGAAACTCAAAAGCAAGAACGTAGGTCTTCAACTTTCTCAAGGTTCCTGGAACTCACCTGGGGCAAACTCCACGTCTCTCGAATAATTGTCTTAATAAATCCCAAGAAATAGAAAATTGATTATATGAAGGCATTTCAGAAATCTTATACAAATGGGAAATTTGTGCAATTTTTTTTCATATATCTCAAAAGAAAAACCAACATTGTTTAAAACCATACTTTGAAGGGCTGGGGATTTAGCTCAGTGGCATAAGTATCTGCCTGGCAAGCTCAAGGTCGTGAGTCCAACCCCCGGTACCAAAAACAAAAAATACTTTGAGTATTACCAAATGATTTTTGGGCATCTCCTATTTCTCAAATATACCTGGACACACACACACATGCACTCAGGAACACCAAGAACATATAAAATGATAACCACATGCTTCTTTTCTGGCCATCAGTCTCTTAATCACAATGCGATAAATATGCAGATATATATCGCATATATATATATATATATCACATATATATATATAATTAGGAGGAAATACTGATATCATTAAGAAGAAATCTTGAAAAACTATAGTTCCAGCACTGGGAGGCTGAAGCACATGGACTCAATATTAGTAATTTAAAGAGACCATTCTCAAAGTAAAAATATATAAAATCTGGAGATGTAGCTCAATGAAAAGACCCTGGGCTCAATCCCCAGGATCACACACACACACACACACACATATACACATATACACACACGAACACACACACACACACTGTCAATACTAGCATAATACCTGTGAGATCTGAACTATCTGAACAGATCTGAACTATCTGAACAGATCTGAACCTGTTAGATCTCGAAATATAATATTGTAGAAGAACACAAAGACAATGGTATCATTTATGTAATTCTGAGACCAAAATAAGAACACACATGATCGCATGTATTGTGTAGAACAGAAACAATACAGACAGGAGATGAGTGATGTATTACATGGCCATGAGAAAGACTACTTTGGGAATAAATAAAAGCATAAGTTTGAGTATCTAACAAAATCTTAAATTTAAGTAAATTTATTTTTATCTTTGTAGGTCTAATAAAATTCTTAATTAAAGTTATCAATCTAATTCTAAATTAATCACTAAAATTCAGCATCTTTGTATCTGTCATCCACATTGTGTCTTAAAAGTTTTCCTAAAAAACCCTAAATGAAGTAAGCTAATTTAGATTTTCAGAGAAACATGCTGAAAACAAAAGTACTATAAATGTCTCACACACTGTGCCTGACTAGAAAGGTGAAGGAAAGGCAAGCATCAGAAGTTATGATATTTGAGTCATATATTGAATGTAGAATTGGATATCTCATACTGCATAAAGAAAGCAATTACTTACTATTATGTTCCTCTACAATATTTTTCTGAATTACTC
>PVJX010030295.1:0-22161 GCA_004027295.1 Dolichotis patagonum
GGTTACATGGAGTGGAGATGTGATTGACAAGAAGGAATTAGATACAGGAGGCTGTCATAGAGGAATATTCCAGATAGAAACAACATGGAACTAGAGCTCTAAGATAGGAGGGACCTGGGACTGTTCAGGGAAGACAATGAAGTCAAGTATGTCTGGAGCATAGGACCATGTGGATAATGAATTGGAGGAGGAAGACAGGGACCAGAGTACTCAGGGCTTTGTAGACCACATATAGCATTTGGGTATTATTCCAAATTCCAGAGCACTTTGGAAGGCTTTACATAGATTCGTTAAACTGACCTATACTTAGATCACTACCACTGCGAGGAGAAAGTGAGGAGATAAGCTATGAGGCTATTAGTCCAGGCAAAAGAGGATGGCATTTTGGCCAGGCTGGTATGTTTTAAATGCAGGTTCAGTAGGGCTTGCTGGTTGATTTGAGGGAGTGAGAAATAAAAGGAAGAGAAGAATCAAGTAGGAGAATGTGAAACAAACTTACAACTCAGCAAAAATACTCCCAAGTTTTCAAAACAAATGGAAAACAGAAAAATGCACTTGAAATTCCACTGGAGTTGTACCCGCATTGTATTATATATATGCATTTCACCAGTGACCCAGAAGGTCCCTCTGTCGTCCACTGAGGGCAGACTCAGACAACAGCAGGAAATTCCCCAGCAGTTTCGTCACCTCCTGGGTGACTTTGGGGCATAGATAAAAGATTCACTGCCAAAGAGCCACGGTTTCTTTGTGTTTAAAATACTAAGTTTTAAATTAGATGTTCTCCAAGGTTGCTTCTAATTTCTGTGTCTTAACATCCCACTGGGCCTATTCCAGGCTCTTGAGTGTATAAGACATACATAATACATAAGTTACAGTAATAAACAGTTGATTTTGTGCTTTGTTTTCAGTGTTTACTTCGTGGTTTTATTTATTTTTTACTGTTTCTTTCTCTTTTTTTTTTGATACCAGGGATTGAATTCACGACCTTGCGTTTGCCAGGCAAGTGCTTACGCTTTTGAGATAAACCCCGGCCCTATTTCATTCTTACACTTAATTCTGGATTTAAATTTTTTTCTTGGTCATTGTGAAGTGATAGTCAAGAAATAGTTTTTGTTTGTTTGTTTTTCCTTGAACAGTAAATCTATCCTTTGCACCCAGGGTAAACTATTTTCTTTAGAGGTCCAGAAAATCCCAGTTAGAAAGTTGTTCTTTATTCTAATAAGCAGGTCCCCTCTAACCACCCCCCCCATGACTGGCTTACAGGATCAATTCTACTGTAGGGTTAAGAAATGTTATGTATATGTACATGAATATACACAGGCATGTACGTTTGCCATTACTAAGCATGTGTTATTTATGGGCCACACTGTGTTCAGCAAGTAGTTTCCTACATCTTCACTTCTTCAGCTCTCACAATGAGAAGTGGTACATAGGTAGGAATTACCTGAGTCCACAGATGGGACAACTGGATCTTAGCATGTTGTAGTGCTAGAGTGGCAGCCTAGTTTTACGGAAATTCTTAGCCAGGTTTGCATCCCTGGAAATGTGAGAAACATGCCTTCTTGCCAAGAATTACATGAGTTGATACGATACATGAATGTCACTCATCACAACAGTGTTTGACCCCTAGTGCGTCCATGTGGCTTCCTGAATGCGGCCTCCATTGTGCCTCCTGCGTTATTTTGCAAAGCCAAGCAGAAACAACGAAATCACACTCGGGATTTGGAGGTAAATTTATTTACGTCGATGGCACTGATCAGGATCATTCCCAGAATATCAGGCCCTGATCTCTGGTGGTCTAGGTTTTATATGGGATAAGCAAGCAGAAAGTACAGAGGCAGGATAGCTTGTCAGTTGAGAACTGGTTCTTACAATATGCATCATAGTGACCAGTTATGTATCACAGTGACCAGCCATTTCTAAGGAACAAAAGTAACAGGAACTGCAGCCCGAACCTGGGCAACTAACAAACTGAATGAAGTATACTGGTTGGAGGGTCATTTTTTATTATAATTTGAGGCTATAGCCTTTTAAATTCTTCAAATCATTTGCAACTCTGCTGACTAAAATTTTTTCATCAAGGTTTAACCTTTCTTCCTAAACAAATATTAACACAATTTTAGCATCAAATATCTATGACTTCATGAGTCCTTGGGCACTGGTAAGAAAAAGAGGAGTCTATGCCACGTCTGTGACTGTTGTTAATGAAAGGTCTATTTCTTTCCCTAGCTGCCCTTCCTCCCTTCTCTTTCTCATCTCATCCAGAATTCAGCAGAAGTCCACAGGGCACAGAGCTTACAATGTGTAATCTGGTTATTAGTTTTTAATTTCCTTGGAAACTCTGAAGTACTCCTACAGACCCTGGATTATGTTTAGGTTTGTTATCTTTCCTGCCTTTGGCACCCTGTTATGGGGCAAAGACAGCTCCTGGCAAGACTGACTGTTTCCTTTCTCAGGCACACATTACTAGGTAACTTGACGTGTTGATTAGCAGCTGCCTCAGTCTGATTGTACTGCCTGATTTTTGATCTCTGGATCACAGGAGGGCATGAGGAGGGGAGAAAAACTCCACACAGAAGTACATTTCTCCTAAAGACTTTAGACCCATGAATTCACAGCATTCCCTCAATATCAAAGTTACACAAATATTTTCTTCATGTTCATGCAAGTGAATAAAGGGGAAAATATATTTGAAGGTAAAACAGTAGCATGCTGCCTTCTTAGGAGATAGAGGCAGGTAGCATTGTTTACATTAGTCTAGGATTCATTTCTGTCTCCCTCTTGTACACACTGGTGAAGGAACGGAAAATTGAGAGCTCAGGTGCAGCAATGAACATTGTGTACGCAGAAGAGGGCTGTAGCGCAGGGTGGCTCAGGGCTGGAAGGGGCTGCCAGCTCTGCAAGCCACTGCAGGATTCCCCTTTCTTTTGTTCTGCTGAAAAAAGAGATAGGTGAGCCATATGGGAAGCAGAATAAGCAACCCAGTGCTCCATGAGCAGGTCGAAAGGGTGACTCTAGGTTGTTCTTAGTAAGTAGGTGTAGCCTTTCTGGCTCCTCGCACTTTTTGGAAAATCAGCCTGTAGGTTTTATCTTTTATTACTGTGCTTTGTTTCATTTGATATGCTACTTTTGGAAATCAAAGAAAAGAGGGATATTATGTTGAGGTGAGATGCAGCGCAGATTAGCAATACTGCGTGTGGGATGGTGAGAAAAATTCATAAATTTCACAGATTTAGGAGACAGAAGAGTGTAAAAACAGAGGTGACGAGGAACAATGTAAGCCATCTATTTCCCCACCAGAATTCCTCGAATGACTAACAAAAGTGTAAAACCCACACTTTACCTGATTTTAGCATCATAAGACTTATGTTGAATTTCTACAGAATGGTAAGATATAAAATTTGTATTTCTTTCAGCCACTGAGCTTATTAATTGCAACAAAAGCATACATTTATCAGGTATCACTAATATATGATATGCCACCCCAAAAGGTAATGGTCTGAACAGCAATAATCATTTACTTTGCAAGAGAATCTTCAATTTTGGCAGGCTTACCAGGGAAGTTTGTCTCAGTTCTGTACTTCCTCTGCTAGGGTGCTGCTTTTGGGGCAGGGAGAGTAGACTTTCAAGAAGGCTCAGTCTCATGGCTGAAATATTTGTAACAGCTGTTAGGGTACAGATTGAAATTGGTGGAAGGCTCAGCTGGGGTTGTAAGCTGGAAAACCCATTCCGTTTTCATACGTGCCTTCCCACTGGTTATATGGACTTCTTCAGTGTACAATGCAAGGTTATTGCAAGATGACAAGGGAAGAAGGGAAGAAGGAAGGAGAACAAGGCAAGAGTGCATGATGTTTTTATGAACTGGCTTGAAAAGCAGAGTCATGTGCTACATAACCAGGACTTTTCAATGAGTGACCCCCATATTCAATAGTCCTATAAGATTAAAATGGAGCTGAAAAATTCCTACCACTTAGTGGTGTTGCAGTATAAAAATATAGCACATCCCATTAGGTACAGTATGAAATGCTTGAGAATGAAAATAAATGACAGCTATTGGTTTATGTATTTAATAGCCTATATTTTATCATTAATCAGTGTGTATTCGTTTGACTTATAGAAAGAGTTTACTGTGAAACAATATGTAGTGTTAGGCAGGCAACAGCCTTTACATCTCATCTTTATTCTGTATTTTGATTGCTTCATTTTCTCTTGTGCTTGATTTAATCTTATGTCATCTTGCTCATCACAGCCTCTAAGGATAAAAAAACAAATCCACAGTAGATGTTGCCAGTATGAAGTTGTGTCAAGTGATTGACCTGCAAATAAAATCAAAATTGATTACAGGTGGTGAAGGTGGGAAATCAGGAGTGGACATTGCTTCCTAGTCAAGCCAGTCTCATTGCTCTATAGCTACGATTTCAAAGTACGTGAACAAGCTCATAGAAACTGCTAAAAGAATCTGCTTCATTGAAGGCAATGAGAAACAATTCAAAAAGGATATGTCAGATACAGAGGCCCTTCTACTGGCTTGGATTGAAGACCAGACACAGAAGCGGTTCCCACTTTGGAGCATGACAATCATGGCTAAAGCAAATAGTGAATGTGCCACACTGAAACAAAAGGCTGGATCTGACAACGACATGAATGTACTGCTAGCTCTAGGTAGTTTAAATGAATCAAGAATCACTATCTATCACATAATGTGAAAGGGGAGGGATGAGTCGGTGAGTGCTGATATGAAAGTAACTGAAGAATGTTTTGAAACCAGATAAGCCAATTATGGAGGAAACTTACTTGCCAGAGCAAATCTTCAATGTAGATAAAATCTCCCTATTCTGGAAATGGATACATAAAACAACTTTTATCCATAGGGAGGCTGAAGTTTTAAGACTTTTAAAGACAAGAAAATGATCTTGCTTAAGGACATTGGTGAAGGCTACAAGTTGAAACAATTTGTGTGATCAGCAGAGTGACATCCCAAGGCCTTCAAGCATTTCAAGAAACACAGTGTCAAGATACTACAGAAGCAGTAAGAAGTAATGACCCAGTTTTTCTTCCAAAATGTACTCCTGAATTGCAGTGCCAGTGACATGGAGAAGTACTGTTTGGAGAATGCATACCTTTCCAGCTCTTGCTTGTAATTGGTAATGCCTTTGCACATACTATTTTATTATTTATCTTTATTACATCACCTCTTTGCTCCAATGAATAGATGAGGGTTTTGGCTGTTTTTAAGGAAGTCACTGAAAGGATCCTGAGCATTTTATGGAAGTATCACAACATCTATGATTGCATCAAGAGCCTTGCTTAGGCCTGGAGTGATGCCATCAAGCAATACATGGATGGCATCTGGAAGAAGGCAGTCAAGAGTGGGCCATTATTTCAAATGACTTGCCAAGGGAGAGAAAATAAAAAGCTAACAGGCCTGTTTGAGAGGGCAAGCAACTCTAGTCTACATGTGGGTGAGGGTGACACACTGAGCAGCTTCTAGAGCTGGTTGCTGAGGCACTGGCTACTGAGGAGTTGCTGGAACTGTGCTAGGAAGGCCCAGGTGAAGAAGAGCAAAAAAAATACAACTTCAGGAAAGGGAGAGCTTCCCACAAACAAATCCACAGTAGAAACTTTAATAAGCTTTTGCAGACCTCAACAACTCCTTATCGTTTTAAACCACTGGCTCTAACACTAAAAATTTTTTGTTAATAGAGTAATGCTCATGGAGCATTATGAGATTACAAGTCTTTGGTGAAAGAAAGAAGGCTGCCATGGACATCTTTCTCAAAAGAGTGGCACTAGGTAGTTCCTTCAGGAGGATTCCAGAATATGGCACCGTCATCACAGGAGGTGAGGTATGTTACCGCCCCTGGAGAGCTTCGAGGGGGCAAGATGTGGTGTTGGCCGGCGTTCCCAGTCAAGATCCTGACATGCACAGGCCTAGACTAATGTGTGTGCTAGCGTTTCAGTTTTAGAAAAAAAAAAAGCTTAAGAAGTAAAAATAAATTGAAAACCTTTAAAGGAGACTAATGTTGAATGATAAGGACACAAAGAAAATGTTTTGCACAACAGTGTGGTGTCTGTGTTTTAAACTGTTTTACAAGAGTCAAAAAGTAGAAAGAAAACCTAAGGAGCTTATATAGTGAAAAATTACAGTAAGCTAAGGTTAATTCATTATTAAATAAAGAAAAATATTTTTAATCAAGCTAGCTCAAGTGTAGACAGTGAAGTCTAAGTAAACACTTAGTAATGTCCTTAAACTTCAGTCATGCACCCCTCACAGACTCACCCAAACCACCTTTCAGTCCTGTAAACTCAACTAACGGTTAGGACCCTGCAGGTGTGCCATTTTTCTCATCTTTTATGGTGCACTTTTTCTATGTTTAGATGTGCAAATAATTACCATTGTGTTGAGTTGCTTATAGTATTCATTACAGTAAAATGCTGTGTACAAGTTAGGAGAAATGGCAGTATCATAGACCTAGGTACACAATAGGCTATAGGATCTAGGTTTGGGTAAGTACACTTTATGTTCATGTACACAACCACAAAATCACCTAACAAGACATTTCTTAAGATGTATCTCCATTGTTAAATGGTGCACAATCTAAAGTGATTTCATTTCCGCCATGCTCTATTGACCTTCTCAGGTTCAAGTGGGAATGAACATATATTGACCTCTTGATAGGGAGTGGAAAGTTTTTAGTAAAGCATGCAAGATTGGAGGTATTAGTGAGGTTATCTTTAGCAGGTAGAATTTGCAATACTTACTTGTGGGAAATTTTAGCGCCTTGGTGAACTATCTCCAAAATTATTTCTGAGAGACCCTAGAGGATGTTTCATGTGTACTTTAAGCTTTGCACCGAAATAGGCAATTTTAGTTCTTTTTCTTTCTCTTTTGTTTCTCATGTTTATTTATGAGTATAGCTCTGTCTCCCACATAATGAAAAATTTCCTACTATTCCCTTTACATATCAAAATTGAAGAGTCAGGTGAATACATTAGCCTGTAACAAAAGGGATGGCAGCTCTTAGTCTTTCTGTTTTATTGTTTCATTGTCAAGGAATACCCAAACTGGACACTATTTCCTTAAGAAGTGCCTTGACCCCTCATGCATATGGAGTTCAGCAAGTCAAGACCAAAGTTAACTCAAGTTTGGAGTCACAATATTAGGCTCAGATTCACAATGGTAGCATTAAGATTTAGATAATTTTAATTATTCAAGGTACATGAGCCCACATTATCCTAGCGGGTTGATAATTGCAAGGATTATAGTGTCCTTTGCCTTCTTTGCCACAATATCTTTATATTTGTTTTGCCTAGGTGGAAGATAAAGCTTTCTTGAGTGCCAGATAATACAGGTAAATTGGTAAAAGTTGAAATTTCTGTATCCTGTGTCTTTTTGTATCAGTCAAAGTAGCTGAAGTAGGTGATGTTACGCTTGATAATTGCCTCTCTTTTGAGCCTTTTTCCTTCTCTAAAATGATTTATAAATTCATAGCTCCCAGCTCCAAAGGGTTTTAGACTCCTAATTTTAGTAAATGATGACTAATGGATTGGGTCCTTCCCTCTGCTCTCCAGTGGAAATTTCTGAGATTTCTGTGTCTGTTATCCAACACAGTGTCCACCAGTCACATGTGGCTATAGGCAGCCTGGGAAATATGCCTAGCATGATTGAGAAATTGCATACATACTTAATTTAATTGAACTGAGAGGTAAATAGTCACATGTGTTTAGTAGCTACTATACAAGAAAGTGTGATTGTAGATGATGGAATCTTAGTGTGATCTCCATGTCCTCAGTTCCTACGAACTTCCTCTCTATTAAGAATGTTTGGAGCAATGTGTTCTAGTAAAATTTAGAGTATGTGAGGCTTTTATTTATAGTCACAACTCCATCTGTATCATCGTATTAAAAGGCATGAGTTTAACTGGATAGTGGTTTTATACCCTGAATGCTTTAATTTTATGAGATTAGCTTTATTTACCAAAGACATACCTATGCCAATCATCATGTTGTCATCAAACTCATGACTGCTATTACTAGAAAATATCCTGATTATTCTTATAAGGCTTCCAAAGTCATGCCCTTACATTGGCAAAGGTTGGGTCAAGCCTATATTGCCTTTCTCCCTATAGTTTCACTATGATATATTCATCATTGTGAATATCATAACTAACCATACTGCAAAGGAGAGAGATTCACAGATTAAAGCTGTCACAAACTTATCTTTTGGATAACTTATAATTATTATAAATCAGCTATTACAACAATAGTGCTGTGTATCAAATCAGTAGCTGTGTAAAACTCAGTGGCTCACATCCCCAAGTATAAGTTTACTGAGCTCAACTCATCTTGGCTGAGTACAGTTGAATTTGCCTATGGGCTCCAGGATGTTCGAACCTGCCTGAACTGTGGCATTATATTTTGAGCCTGAAATATCCTTTAGCGCCTTCTGTTAAAGACTTGGTTACCAGTGTGTAGTGCTGTTGAGAGATGGCACAGCCTTTAGGAAGGGAGTCTAGTGCGAGACCACTGAGGGCAAAGCCTTCATTTCCTGGTCACCATGAAGTGAGCAGCTTTGTTGCAGCATGTGCTCCCTACCATGTGTCTGCCTCATCACAGTCCCACAAGCAATGGAGCCAAGCAACAGTGGACAAAATCTTGAAAACTGTAAGCCAATAATGTTTTCTCCTTATAAGTTGATTTTCTCTGGTATTTTGTTGTAGTAATGGAAGGACAATACACTCTGTATTTTAGGAGGTGTTCTCAAGTGCTCAAGCCAGTTGCAGCAATCTAAGCGGCAAAGAGGTGGGAAAATACCCTTTCCCACTGTTAAGAATGAGTGGAACACTGCTGTGGAACCCTGCTGTGGGAGAGCAAAGAATTCAGACCAGTAATTCAATGATCACAAGTACTGCAGTGTCCTTTTTTCCTTCTCCCCCCTCCATCTACTTTCTGGCAATAATGGAATGGATGCTTTAAAAAAGGCAAACAAGCAAACGAATAAAACATATCTTTAGAAAGATGATGCTTTGACTATTTTTTTACTTTTATTTTTGGAAAACTTTTTAAATCACATTTTTAAATGGAAAATAAATCAGCTACTTTGGTTATCTAGAAATTAACACTATGCTTTTTAGTAACTTATCTGATATTCCAAATGATGCGATGAAATAATTACTTTTGGTGCATCAATTTTTTTAACCTTTCCTCTTTTTATTGAAGCTTTTCATGCTCGTTTCCATAAAAAACCAACTAATTTAACATTGAGTTCTCTGGAAATACCCTATTTGGAGCTCTAGAGCTCTGTCTAATGTAATTCCAGCTCTATTTAATTATTCCAATTTTTTAGAAGCCAAATATCTAAGACAAGGCACTATTATATTTTTTCAAAAAGTAGGTTAGAGAGCTGTGCATTAACATTTGTTTGTGTATATAGCATGATACTGCTATGTACTATTTATATAAGTGAATATTTGTGGCTCTCTATGCTTAGGAGGATGAGGAAGTCAGCTTTCCTCTAGAGAGAGGTGCTCACATCTCATTTTTATTTTACTCTTTATATATTACCATATTGTTTGAGTATCATTCAGTAAGCAAGTATTATTTTTTATAACAAAAATTGTTAGGCATAAAAACCACTAGTCATCATACCTTAAATATTTTGACAGGCTGTCATAGCTGGCAGAATGGAAAGAACCTTCATTTTCCATGACTTAATAGTCGTTAATGGTGAATTAACTTTTGATGGTGGGAGAGAATGACATTCGTGTGTTTTGAAGGGCCAGGAGGAGTCTTTTAGGGTTTAGGAGGAGATTTTGTTTTTGTGGTCCTCCATTTCTAGGTATCGTTTACTCTAAAATGATCTGTCATTACAGTCATTTTATAAGCATGCCATATTTAGCTCATCTTCCCATAAAGAGATGTCATTTACAGAAAAAATGATCAAAAGTTTCTTATGAAAGCTCTGCGGCTTCTGTAGCATGATTTTGTGCCATCTTCAGAATGACTTGTAGCCAGGTAGCAGATGCCATCTATTTCAGCAGCACAAGTTTCTTTTTATAATGTTCAGATATCCTTGTTTTTGCCCTGAGATAATTCTAATCCATCAGTACCTACTGTCACAGAAAAGAGAGACTGGTGGGGGATCTTCCTAGGATCAGGTTCCTCCTGTGTCACCTTAGCATGGGTTAGGCAAATTCTTGACTGTTCTCAGAAGTCAGTCCCTCTATTACTGCTCTCTGCATACCTTCTGGGTCGGTCTAATAGAGACCATAGTAGTTCAGTGGTCAGATCAGCCCCTTTTAGTTTAGATCAAAACCTGATCCTTTCCATTACATTGTTCTACAACATGTGGGAAGTTTCTAGAACCTCACAGAGCCTTAAGTTTTCCCCTGCAAAACACATAAAAATGACATCCTTTTTGAGTTCGAGGAGGATAAAATAAAAAACCACATGGACAAATCTTGGGCAGTGATAGACTTGTGGGGCCAGCCAATAAACTTAATTGTCTCCTTAATAACTTGGGTGACGGTTAATACATATCCATGGGGAGCATTTACTTTCTGGAAATAGGATTAATATACCATTTTATTTTGTGAGAAAATAACCACCTATCTAAACCAGTTGCACTTACATAATTTATATGACTATTTTACTACCACAGGGTGCTAAAAAGAGGTTTAAATTGGAACTTAAGAACACATGTGTAAATTTTCTTGTCATTGCAGAATATGTATAGAGTTGGGGAAGAGGAGAGAAATAATCCCTTGTTTTTGGCATGAGAAGACTTTAAAAGTCTGAATTACAGGACTGTAAATCATGCAACATTGTTTCAATTTTATTGTAATGCACTTCAGGGAATGAATTTGATTTTCTGAATATATTTCCACAGGAATAGCTTTATTATTCACTTTCCAGGGTTCTAAATATATTGAATTACACATCATCATATAGTGTTACTGGATTTTATTTTCATATTATATATTATCCCTCTTAAATTAATATCTCAAACATGTAATTCCTGTAAATGGGAATTTGCTTATTAAAGATGCACAGGATGTAAAACAAACCAGCTACTATTTCATCTTTATGTTGTCCAATACCATCCTCTGCTCTTCAACATACTCTCCCAGGAATGGAAGATGGACGAGAATTACTTATCACATAAAATATTTCTCAGGAAAATAATGTAATTCAGACTGATATTTAATATTTGGTGGGCACAGGTATGAATCTTAGACTTGACTCTACAGGGTGAGATTCTTTCTCTTCTGTCCTGGTTTCTTTTACACGTTGTTGGTGAGAGATCGAAGAAAAATTCAGAGCTTTTGCCATGCTAGGGTATAATGTAGGGGTTAAGGGCTTCTTGTAAAACCAATAAGGGGGAACTTCTGGTATAGGAGGAGTGCATAATATAAGGGCTTCTGCTTTGGAGTTCAGTTAAGAATTGTAGGTCCTAATGTCACTAGTGGTATGAATGTGCAATATTTGTTTTGCGAAGGATTCTGAGTTAGATTCTATGTTAGTCTGCTCCTATTATAAAGTACTTGTGGTAACAACCAATTTAAAGGAGGAAAGATTTATTTTGTTTCATGGTTTTGGACAATGATTGGTTGGACTAATTTTATTTCATGGTAGAAAGGAGAGCAGAGGAGAGCAGAGGAGAGGAGAGGAGAGGAGAGGAGAGGAGAGGAAAGCAGAGCAGAGGAGAGGACAGGAGAGGAGAGGAGAGGACAGGAGAGGAGAGGAGAGGAGAGGAGAGGAGAGGAGAGCAGAGCAGAGGAGAGGAGGTCTGTGAATCAGACATTCCCTTAAAGCCTTGTCTCCGTGCTGTACTTCCTGCAGCGGGGCCCCACCACCTAATAGTCCACTCAGCTATGAACTCATCCATGGATCAGTTTATTCACAAGGTCAGAACTCTCATGATTCAATCACATGTCTATGTCCCACCTCTGAACATTGTTGCATTGGCGATTAAGCCCTCAAAATGAGTGTTTGGGGGACACTGCCAACTTAAGACAGAACAGATTCCCCAGAGTCTCAACTGCTTTAAAACTCTATCATAATTCAGGCTAATTGCTGACATGCCAAATTTTACTGGGCATAATTTGAAATGGATGAGACACTATTGCAGGTGTTAACAGGTCCAAATATGATGCAGCAGTAAAGCACTAGACCTCTCACAAAGGACTCAACAGAGGCTTGGTGGAGTGTGTTGAGGATTGCCAAACAGCATCTGTCCTCAAAATGCCTGGCCAGGAAACTTCATGGAAAATTTTAAAGCTTATCTGAATTTTAGTCAATGAAAAAAATAGCCTTGTGTATTAAATGTTATTTGCAATTATTAAAAATCACCAATTTATATTAAACTAATTAAGTTTTGATCAAAGGTGTCTGCTTCAGTAAAGATAAAAGGGCATAAAGAAGTCATTTAACACTTTGTTTTTCACTTAACAACCCTTAGGGGGAAAATCAGGTCTAGGACATAACTTATTTTTATTGTTATGAAACCCAGCATTCATTACTCTGCCAATGCAATTAGAAAGGAGATTTTATGATGACTGTAGGTATCTTTATAGGAAGCAGCTCATTTTCTTTAAAATTCTCTTGACAGCTTTGGCTACAGTAGGTATCAGGGCCTGTGGTCTCTGCCCATAGGTGGTTGTACAGTTAGCTGTGCCACCAAATGTAGCCCCTTGGTGATTCCTGGCTGACCCTCTCCTCTCACTACCTCTGGCAACTACCGTCTCATCTTCCCACAAGAGCTGGTCACCTCCATCTCCAGACACTTGTGAATTTCCATGTAGCCTTGGTCCTGGTAGAGCTTGTTGTACTAGTGTGCCTTGGCAAACAGTACGAAGTGGTTTTTTGTTGTTGTCATCTATAAAATAAAGAAAATAATAGTGCTCATCTGATAATATTATGTGACTACTAAGTTTAGTCAGTGCTAGGTATAATCCAGGGACACGGTAAACATTCAAGAAATTACAGTTATGAAGATAGAGGATAGAATGTTCTGTGAAAGGATAATCTGTCAAATCAAGGTCCTATGATCTATTTGTTGACAGATGTCATGTTTTCTTGCAGATATTCTTTATTCCTCTCTCCTCCTAGCTGCACCCCTAAGTCATCAACGCAGCCTGAAGCGTTTGCTTCAGATTTAGCCCGGGAGCCACTGTCCTCCTAGATCATTCTACAGCCACGTGGACCCTTCATCATGGCCCCACCCACATTGCATTGCTCTTTCCAGCTTAGTCTTCTTTCCTTCTGGCTCTCTGTTGAGAAGCCAACATATTTTTAAAAACATTTTTTTAAACTTTATTTTAAAGAGAATAAAACCAAACCAAACAAAACAGAACAAAGCTAATCAAAACAAACCAGTGTAAGTGACACAGGACTTCAAAACAATAGGAAATCAACAATGGTTGCCATAATGCCTCCTGCTGTCTTCAAAATAGCTGCAGATGTCTTGAGACATAGTACAACTCAAACAAAACAAAACAGAATAGGACCAATAAAAACAAAACAATGAATGCAATAAAGGACTTCTAAACAAGACAGTAGTAAATCCAAAATGGCTGCCATAATATATCTTGTTATCTTTGAAATAGCTGCCCAAACCACAGGATACAATAAAATCAAACAAAACAATACAGAACAAAACCCAACCCAACAAAACAATGAAAATGATACAGCATTTCAAAACAAGACAATAGGGAATCAACAAGGACCACCACCCTCAGAAGGAGATTGCCCCATAGATGCTACAGTGTGTATTGCCAGCCTCTGAATTAGATGATCAGACCTCAGAGCCAACATATTTTTATGAAACTGTATGAGTTATGTCAGTAAATAAATGTTCCATCGATTTGTACCCTCTGTAACTCTTTGAATAGATAAATTTTTATGATACTAAACTTTAGAAACTTAATCATTGAGAATAAGACTTTAAATCTCAGGAAACATTTATTTTCTTTTCTAGGCAGATCAATTTCCAAAACTGGTGTTTCAAAAAATTATACCCTTCATGGGTGACAATGCACTTTTTCTAGGAAAAGAAACCTCAAAACCCTAATATCACGAAAAACTAACTTTTCCCATATTGATTGTTGTACTGACTGTTATACTTGAAAGCATTATATAGAAATAACTATATTAAATGCTGATTAAAAATTTGTCAAAGTATATTGACTCATAATCTTGCTTTGTAAGGTGTGCTCTAATATTTTATTGATGATTTAGTTAATTTTTCATGAAATTCAGATCTTATATTTAGATGCAGATTTTAACAGATTGAATATGCACTTGTGCTGTTGTATCTGAGAAACTGCAAATTTTCTTATAGTATTTTGGTTAATTGGGATTTTAGTAAAAAATCTTTAAAATTGCAATTCATGGCAAAGAATCCAGTAAAGTACATATCGTCCTTTCTGGCCACAGTTTCAGCAAGGTGATGTTATATAGATTTACAAACCTTCTATATACAGATGCACCTCTATTAACTAGTCACTTTAATTGTTCATAAATAAATATGAAGTATCAAAAAATAGTGCATGCTTACATTAAAAAAAAGAGAAAAATCCAGATCCTTGCAAATTTGCAGTAACTCTTTGGTATTTCTCCCATGACATTTGGCTTCTGATTATTTTTAAGGGCAAAATAAAATAGTTTCAGATTTATTTTAAGTGAGAAGAATCATTTTTTTAGATCTCTTTATTCCTCTTTGTTTCCATTCTGAGCATTAAAGATAGATTCCTTTTGGGGACGGAATTTCTACAAACATACTCTGAAGATTTATCCTGTATTCAAAGATAAGGAGCGGAAAATTCTGCTGCATTGAAAGCCCCATATTCTTGCCTTAGAGCAATCATAGCTCTTCAAAGATGCAGACGCAAAACTTCCAAAGGTCAAATATTTATTGAGCATCAGTGTTTTGTTGGTTATTATTTTTTATTTTTACTATGAATGATCAGACACTATTTCCTTTTCAGTAAGTTTTCTTGCAATGGTTTACCCTTGAATGAACTTGTCAAAGTCGCATGGTTTATGTAAGTTTCAGAAGCTTTAAAGAAAGCCAATGAGTTCATTTTGCATTTCTTTTCCCTGTAATCAGGAATGACAAGTTGGTGTGGAGAAAAACCCTGTGGACTGGCAGTTGGGTGGCCTCTGTGGCTCACACCCACCTCTGCCTGGATGGGTTGGGCCTCTTAACCTTGAATTGCTTGGTAATTTGTAGCATCAGGAACTTTGCAGGCGATAATCTCTGATACCTCAGTTAAAATATCTTCTTTCCATCTAAATCCATTTATGCAGTAATGTACTGCAGAATGGGAGACAACCTTAAAATGAGTGTTTTAAAGTAATTTAACAATATTTTTCCTCACTATGTTTATTTCTTGGAGAATTTTTGAACCTGAAAATGTGGCTTAATGAGCTATAAATAAAATCCAAACCACAAAACTTTGAGTCAGGTACAAATAAAATATCCACAATAACCAAGATGGTTCAAAATGTTTTTTTCTGTATCACTGCTAATTTACAAAACGACATATTTATTGAAACTAACTCCTTATGCAGTGAACCTGTCAAGGTTTCTAAGACCAGATCAGGAGCTATACAGCAGGCATAAGCATGTTCTTTTCAAATCAAACAGTTATGAAGTAGAGTCACAACGATATTCAGCAAATAAACACATATTAATGTTTATCTTGTTTACATTTTTGCAAAGTTTTCCTAAGAGATAAAGAAAACAGCATAAAGAAAGAAACTAAATTGAGTGTTTTTGAAACAAATGTATCAATGGGTGTAACATCAGTTCAAACGGTAAAACTGTGTGATTTGTCTAGATTGCCTAGTTAGCTGTTGCTTTTTTTTTTTTTTTGTAGTATTTTTCTTTTTTGTACTGGAAATCAAACTCAGGACCTTGCACATGACAAGCAAGTGCTGTGCCACTGAAATATATCCATGGCCTGAATTTTTTACTTTGTTCATTTTCAATGATCAATTTAATCAGTGCTTTTATGTGTCTACTTCTTGAGTGATGGTCTTCTGGAAAAGTTGTGAATCAGCCCAGCCCAGACCCTCCCTGCCCTTTCAAATAATTGGTATGTACCTCTATTATAATACTTAGGTAACTGTATCTTAATACTGAATTTTCTGATTAACTTTTTCACTGTCTGTGTGATTCTTCTTAACTTTCATAGCAAACACAGGCTGTGTTACCAAGACAAGTAAATCACTTAGAACTCCCCGAGTAATCCACTATAAGTGATAGCAAGTTGTGCTTTTTGAAAGAATCCCTCAATGTAGAAGACTGAGCATATTTCTCAAATGCGAAATGAGACAGTGGATATCTCACCGAAAGTCACCACAGATCACCCACTGCAGCCATCATCTAAGAATGCAAACAGCCATCACAGCCCAAGTACAAACCTTGGTGTTTGGACCAAAGGGGCCAAATTTTCAGAATTACATGGCCATTTATGGCAATGATTCCTTTTTCTAACTGACTCATTCCTGGTTTATTTATTTCAGTCAATTCTCAGATCATAAGTGACTTCAGTAGCCATATTTAAACTTTTAAAATGGGTATATAATTGTTAAAACCATTTAATCTCATAATCCAGTCATTTCTATGTAGTATGTTCACTTTTGTTTGATCCAGGGAAATTCTCCAGATTTTTGGAATGTCGCTGAATCAATCAAGGCAATATGTATCTTGAGAGCAAGACAGGAAAAATAAATACAATAATAACTACTCATTACCATTAAGCTCTTGCTGTGTTTAAGGCACTGTACAAACAAATATATGTACATTATCTTATTTAACCCACATATAAGCTAATGTATTAGGATCACTATGTTTGCTTTTATAGATTAAAAAAAAGGGGCCCATAGATTAAATCCAGAGTTCAGACATAATAACTGTACAATCCTCATATTAAGTAATTCAAAAAGTCATTGTTGCCACAATTCATCTTTGATAAAAGAATTGGACAAGTTTTTTTGAAAGTGTTAACATTTATAAGACCCAGCTAGATTATTCTGCTGTTATTTATATTCCCATTACAGCAAGATGTTGACATGTTTCTCAAAGCAATGTGGAAAACCAATGATATGGATGCTATTCTTGTCTCTTGATCCTAGCTTAAGGCTGTTCTACATAGCCTCAATTATTTTACCCTTTGACCAATTATGCTATTATCTGTGATGCTGGCAAAGTGAGGAAAGTTGATAAAACAGAAATATGAGATGGTTCCTTTCTTAGTTGCAGAAGCAGAAACATAACACAAGAAACAAGGGCAGACCTGTTTGATGGCATGGAACTGATTAGTAAATGTTGAAATTGTGTGTAAAGAGAAGGAATTCCCTGAGGGTTAAAGAAAGTCAGCAAAGTTTTAATGAAGAGTGTAGTACAACACAATCACCATGGTAACTGGCCAACCACTCCATGCCAGGTGCCCCGCTAGGTGTTATATATGCACTATTCCTCTCAATAGCTTTGACAGATCCATACTGCTTTTCACATTTTGTCAATGAGGTTAAGAGATGTTAAATAATTTGCTTCTGGTTACACAACTAATAAGGGTTATAATTGGAATGTTATTCTAACTCAAGAGTATAAGGTAATAAGTATTTATCATGTAACAAGCATTTAAGATAACAATTATTTAATATAAGGTAACAAGTATTTATCATGTAAAAAGTATTTAAGTATCATGCAACAAGGATTTATTATAAATGGAAGTGTTGCAGAGATAGCCTTTTATACTCAAGGTCCATTTTCTCCTTCTTTAGGATTCTATTCCAAGGTCCATTTTCTCCTTCTTTAGGATTCTATTCCTTACATTATAGTTGGGCACATGGATACCATCCAAGAATGACTTTCTGTCATCTTTCCTTGCCTTGAGATCTTGCCATGTGCCTCCTGGTTTCTAACAGTGGGATATTACAGCATCTTAAAAGAGAAAGTTACATAAGCAGCATCTTAAAAGAGAAAGTGGAAAACCATCTCTTCTCCTGACTTCCACAGGTCTGGGTAGAATGTGGTGTGTTGGAGGGAGCTAAGATGACTACCTCGGCTCATGAGATGAAAATTACATCCTGAGAGTGCTAGGAGGACAGGAGGTGTCCAACATTGCACGGCAGCATTATCAGCGCAGAAGACTTCCAGGTTTGATTGCTATTTAAGAAAGTCTTGTCATCTTCTTTAAGTTCCTACCACTTCAGGCTTTAATATTATACCCTGATCTGTATCTTAATAAATTCATCAAGTGGTTCATCAGAGGTTAAGAGGGAGAAACAGTAATAAAAATTACTGTGTTGTCATAAAGATGAAAGCCAAGAGTGGATTTGATAAACAGCAGGAAATAGTCTTAGAAATACAGAGCAATCAGGTTGTAAAGGAATTTCTCTGGTTGAGCTGAGAAGTACACAGTTACATGTTAGTAAATAAGAGCAAATTAAAAGGTTTTAAATAATGTGTGTGTATTTTCTTATTAATTCATCAATTCATTCGCTCATCAAATATGTGTTGATTTCCTGCTCTGAATGGCATGATTAAATACAGTGCTCTTCAGCCAGGTGTTGTGGCACACGCCTGTCATCCCAGATATTTATAGGGCTGAGACAGGAGCCTGACTGCCCAGCCTAGACAATTTAGTAAGATCCTGACTCAAAGCAGGATTAGGAATGTAGTCCGCTGCAAAGGCCTTGGGTTCACTCCACTCCCATAACAAATAAACAAGCAAAATATCACCACCACCACCACCACCATCAAAATCCAACCATAGTGTCACTCACATTTTGTCACTGTTGTTTTGAATGCATGTGGCATATGGTATATGAGCCTTCATTTGCATTCAAGCCCCTAGTGCTACAAAAGTTAGGGCTGGTCCTGCTTATATTCTCTCCATTGTGTGATCAGATTCAACCAGAGCGAAGAATCCTGATGCAACATGGCTGCCATTTGTGGCAGGACTTACTGAGTGTTTTCCTATCCCTGATACCTTCCCACATTCTCTCTTTGGTCCTCTTCCCCCTTTTCCTTGTCAATGGAATAAATATCTGGAGAGAAGTCTCTGTTCTTAAATAGTAACTATTGAATTAAAAGTAACAAATGTTTAAGGATTTTTTGTGGGAATGACAAGTAAGAAATAGCCCAGACAGAGGAAAGAAAGTTAAAAGATTACTCAGCAATCTGGAAATGGAAACCATAATGCACAATTTAAAAACTTTAATTTCAGGTGAATCGAAATCAAGAATAAAAGACTGGGGGTTGGAGGTATAGCTCAGTGGCCCAGTGTACATTCAGCCCTGAGAGGCCCTCCATTGTATCTTCAGTATCCAGGGGAAAAATAATAAAAGGGGAGATAGAACATTATTGAAGTCCATAGGGTAAAACTTAAACCCAACTTGGGGCATGGAGAGTGATCATTCTAGACATGATGGTGAATTTGAGACCTAAACAGGGATTGGAAGTAAATTAGATAAGAGGAATTATATAGAAGAAAATGTCTTGGGTAGACTCAAATGAGAGAACATGGCTCACTCCAAGAACAAAAGCAGTCCAGAACTGTCAAACTACAGAAAGTGCTGGGGGATGCTTGAAGAGTTTTGAGTAGCAAAGCCATTTAAAAAGACTAAGGAGAGCTAAGGTCCACTCTCCAGCAATAGAAATATTTATTGGTTGGGAAGATGAAGATGGATGCATAGATATGCTATGTAAATTCTTGGCCATTGTTCCTATTGAGACATAGGGATTGTGACCCCTTAAGTTGAATCCAATATGTTCCTTGAATTTGCTGATCAGCTTTCAACAGTTGCATGTAATAGCACTAACATTTGAAGATTTTTAGACCTAGACCTTGGAAGGTCTAATAGCTTTTGCTTTAGCCTTCATAGATGTATGCCATATCAGATATCATGACAGAAAGAAAGGTCTTGTGAGCCTTAACTTGTTCCAATCACAGCTGTCATCTCCAAACATGTGAATGAGCCATCTTGAATGTGTCAGACTCCGTTGAGATCTCAGTGAAAATAACTACATAGGAACCCCCCTAATCTGACCTTGAAAATAACTGTTCAGCTTACATTAGCTAGTCAATAGTATTGTGAGAAAGATACTATATTCTTTTGGCATCTATGTTTTGGGGTAGTTGGTTGTATAATAATAACTAACTGAGATAGTGAGAGAAACATATCTGAGATATGCAAAACTGTAGTGTTACTAGAGAGGGAGAGAGAATTTCATTTATGGAACAATCAAATATTTCAGGGGGATCAGACAGAATGTCAATTTTGGAAAGTATAGAAATTATCCCTAGTGTCAATTTGCAAGGTGAAACACTTGAACTTTTCAAGTATATTTAGCTGATAAAAGGGAAATTTTATTTTCTTCATATTTAAGAAGTATTGTTCTTCAAATTATGGTTATGCCTGACAAGCAGATTGTAGACCGAGAATCCTGCCATAAATAATCTTTTTCTCTATTCTTTGGTCTTCACGAAGTTGTAGGAATTCTAAGGTTCTGTTGATTCTCTGTCTATTTGAGCTTACCTGACCTCACCGCTGTGATATGGATATGGCTGAAGTGTTTCCAAGTATGTTTCATGAGTTGGAGACTTGTTAAGAGATGGTGGGACTTATAAGAGGTAGAGCTGAAAGGACATCATTAGGTCACTGGGGTCATGATTTTAGTAGAGATTATTGTAGTTCTCTCAGAATCCCAGGCTCTCTCTGGCTTCCTGTCTCTTTTTGTCATTTCTTCCTCTTGTATGTTCCCACCATGATACCATCTGCCATGGTGTGAAATAGCCAGGGTAGAGGGCCTTTTCCAGAGCCAGTGCTGTGCTGTTTGGATGATCAGTCTCCAAAACTGCTAGCTAAACAAATCTCTCTTCTTGATAAAGCACCAAGATTTGGGTATTCTGTTACAGGAATGGGAAATGGACTCCTATATGACTATATTACTCACAGCCTTCTGCCAAGCTTAATAAGGAAGAGCAGAAGAATCTGTGCTGTCAAGTTCTTGCTTCCTTGGCTCTTTTGGGAGTCTGCCATGTTCATTAGCATCTGGTGCGACATCTAAGATCTCTTTTTTATTTCTATCTGCCACTGATTTTCAAGTTGATATTCAATTCCAAGGCTCATAAACAAAGAAAGTCCCTTGAAATAACTGAAATTAGATAACCATTTCTCCACTCTCTCTGTAGGGTATTAGACCAGGACCTTGGGCATTTGTGCTCCCACTGAGAGCCCCACAAACTCAAGCCCACATTCAGCAGCCCAGCATGTTGCTCTTGTATCCATGAGGGTTAAAATTTTACTTCTCATGTTGAGTCAGTCTGATTTCTTATAGTCTTCCCTCCTTTACCTGGATGATGACTTCGTTGCAAGTTGACCTGAACTGCCTATCTGGGGAACCTGAGAGATGAGCCCATCTCATTGGTCTCCTCCATGGTCATGATAAATTCACTGTGTTAACATAACAGAATCCCAAATGATTAACAAAAAAGTATGATAGTATTTTCCTTTTAGAATAATTTATTTATAGTTATGTTATCAAGTAGATTGCACTTGGCATTTGACTTTTATGATTTGTGGTAATTTAAAAACTCTTGAGAATTCTTATTATTCTTATTTTAATCAGAAAAATATCTGAGCCCATTAAAGTTAAAATATCTTCTCAAGAGCAAAAAGGAGCATAAAATTTAAACCACAGGGCACTTACAGAGCTTGTACCATGTTAATAATAAGTGTACTTTAGCTCTCAAACCAACTCACTGGAAAGAAGAAATAGAAATTGTGCTAAGCTTTAAAATTTTACAAAGTAAGTTTGCATGTTTTTTATTATAATGTAAAGCATATTAACATATATAATAATTGCATGAACATTATGTCATGTGGGACATGGTGCAAGGTAGACTGGTATGTGATGAGGCAAATTACCCTAAAGGCCATGGAACTAAAATTCACAGACTAATCTAGGAGACTTTGAATTAGTTGGTACATTAAATCAATTTAAATGCATGGAGAGAAGAAAGAGGCACATGAAGGGACCAAAAATATGCTAGAAGCACAGGCAACTACTACTGGAATTCTGGACCATGAAATATTTTGTGTTCCATCTCTGTCTGGCCATGATGCTGTGCTCATGAGGCCCAA
>PVJX010030296.1:0-22153 GCA_004027295.1 Dolichotis patagonum
AATGCAACAAATCATCAAGAAGACTATACATCATGACTAAGTGGGGTTCATTCCAGGAATGCAGATGTGGTTTAACATATGCAAATCAATAAATGTAATACACCACATCAACAGAGCCAAAAACAAAAACTACATGGTCATCTCAATAGACACAGAAAAAGCGTTCAATAAACTCCAACACTTGTTCATGATAAAAACCCTTCAGAAACTCAGAATACATGGAATCTAACTCAATCTCATAAAGGCCAAGTATGACAAATCAACAGTCAACATTATACTATATGGACAAAAACTGAAAACTTTCACTCTAAAATCAAGAACAAGACAAGGATGTCCAGTATCATCACTCCTATTCAATATAGTTCTGGAAATATTAGCCATAATAATCAAACAAGAGAGAGAAATAAAAGGAATAAAGATAGGAAAGGAAGAAGTTAAGTTATCACTACAACCAGATGACATGATACTCTATATAGAAGACACAAAAACCTCCATTAAAAGACTGTTAAGGGTAATACACAAATTCAGCAGTGTAGCTGGTACAAAGTCAGTGCTCAAAAATCAATAGCATTCCTGTATACAAACAAAAACTCACTGAGAGAAATAACCTTTCACAATAGCACGTAAGAAAAAAAATGAGACTTAGGAATCAACCTAAGAATGTAAAAGACCTGTATGCTGAAAACTATGCTATACTAAAAAAGGACATTGAAGAGGATATTAGAAAATGGAAGGATAGTCCTTGTTCTTGGCTAGGAAGAAACAACATTGTGAAAATGGCCATACTCCCAAAACTGTTATACAGATTTAATGCAATCCCAATAAAAATATCATTGACATACCTTGAAGATCTAGAGAAAACATTCCTAAAATTCATTTGGAAACAGAAGAAACCTAGAATAGCAAAGGCAATTCTTGGCAACAAAGTCAAGACAGGAGGCACCTCAATTCCTGACTTGAAACTATGCTACAGAGGTACATGATAAAATCAGACTGGCACTGCCAAAGAAATACACCTGAGGATTAATGGAACAGATTAGAAGATGGAAACACAATTACCAAGACACTCAGCCACCTGATATTTGACAAAGAGCTAAGCATGTTCACTGGAAGAAGTATAGCCTCTTTAATAAATGGTGTTGGAAAAATTGGCTTTCCACATGCCAAAGACTGAAACTAGACCCATGCTTATCATCATGCATTAAACTAAAATCAAAACTAATGAAAGATATAAACATTAAAACAGAAACACTAAATCTACTGGAAGGCAAGGTAGGTAGAAGTCTTGGAGACATAAAGATAGGCGGAGTATTCATGAACGAAATGCAAACCACATGGGAAACACTTCAAACAATCAACAACAGGGACCTTATAGTATTAAAAAGTTTTTGTACTTCAAAAGAAATCACCAACAGAGTAAAAAGAAAACCAACAGAATGGAAAAAATTTTAGCCAGCAATCCCTCAGACAAAGGACTTATATCCAGAACATATAAAGAATTGAAAAACATCAGGTCCCAAAAATTCAAAGACCCTCTCCATAAATGGGCATCTGAGTGAACACACATTTCTCAGTGGAGACATATAAATGAAAAATAAATACGTAAAGAAATGTTCACCATCACTGGTCATTCAAGAAATGGAAATTAAAACAGCATTGAGATTTCATCTCACTCCAGAAAGAATGGTTGCCATCAAGAAATCAACTGATAACAAATGTTGGTGAGGCTGTGAGGAAAAAGGAACACTTCCCCACTGTTGGTGGGAGTGTAGACTGGTTCAGTCACTATGGAAGTCAGTTTGGAGACTCTTAGAAGACTAGCATTGGAAGTTCCATTCAATCCAGCTATTTCCTTCCTGGGTATTTTCCCAGAAAATCTGAAAAGGTTATGTCATGGTGATAAATGTACACCCATGTTTATAAAAGCACATTACAATTCAATTTGTAATGAATTACAAATTACAATTTGTAATGAATTACAAATTACAATTTGTAATGAATTACAAATTACAATTTGTAATAGGTAAATCTTGGAAAAAACCAATATGCCCATCAAATGCAGAGTGGATGAAAAAGATGATGTATTTTTATACAATGAAGTATTACTCAGCTATAAAAAGGATGATTTTTTTTTGGTACTGGGGATTGAACTCACAACCTCATGCTTGCCAGGCACTTAAGCCACTGAGCTAAATCCCCAGCAAAAAGATGATCTTGAGGCCTGTATAAGTAAATGGAGGCAACTGGAGACTATCCTCATACGTGATATCAATAAGAATCACATTTGTAAATATCACATTGTCTCTGTAGTGTAAAAAGTAATAAAAAATGTAGGAGTAATAAAATCTGAAATGTGTAATAGGTATTATAAAAAAGAAAGGGAAAGAACATGCTCTAAAGAATATAACTGTATGTATGTTTATGAGTGTAAGATAACCATATTACTAAGCTGTTGTTGGATCATTGAGTAGAATGGTTTGTACTCTCATTGTTTGACTGTCCACTTTTTGTGCTTTAATTTTGTGACCTGAACAACTATTTCTAAGATGACAATATGTAATTTATCACCTAGTGATTTCTTAGCGTTAATTTTTTTTGAAATTTTGTATTATATCTACCCTTTTTTCTGTTTTGTTTTTTTTCTTTAAATAAAAAATCACACACACACACACACACACACACGCATGCACACACACATATTTAAAAGAACTTTACAAGAGTCAAGCTGGTAAAAGTATAAGATCATAAAAATGAATTTTAAAAGTACATGAAAGTAGCGCCTACTCACATAGAATAGTAAATTCATTACACTACCAATAGTTTTCTCAGCAGAAATTCTAAAGGACAGGAAGACATGGAATGTAATATTTTAAGCCCTGGCATTTACTGCCAACCAAGAATTCTATATCTTCAAAGGCTATTCTTCAGAATGTAAGAAAAATATAGACCATCCAAGATAAGCATGAATTAACAGAATCTATAGCTGATAGGCTAGGCTTACAAAAGATGTGTAAAGAAGTTATACACCTTGAAGTAAAAGAATAATAAATATTATCATAACAGTATGTGAATGAATAAATCCCACTAGAAAAGTAGATATGAAAGAGACAAATTGAAAAGAAATTATCAATATAGTAAACAATCACAGCACCAAGATGAATAAGAGAGGAAAAAATTATCAAATAGAAGAAATCAACAAAATACGAAGAATAATTAATAACTTTGTGGGTAAATGGTCTTAATTCTATAATTAAGAAAGATGGACTGGATGAATTAATTAAAAAGAATAAGACATATCAATGTACTCTCTACAAGAAATTCATACAACCAGCAAAGACAAAATAAAAGAATAGAAATTATATTCCAAACAAATGAAATCCAAAAGCAACCAATAGTAACTAATTATATCAAAGTAGACTTTAAAGAGTAAAGAGCTGGGTATAAAGCTCAGGGCATAAGTGTCTGCCTGGCAAGCACTAGTCCTGAGTTTAGGCCTCAGTACTACTACTACTACTACTACTACTACTAATAATAATAATAAAATACAAAGTAAAAAGAGACAAAGAAGGTCACCATATAATGCTTACTGGTGAGTTCAGAATGTAATGATTATAAATCTATTTGTACCAAGTACTGGTACACTCAATTCTATAAAACACTGTTACACCTAAAAAGAGAGACAAACTCCAGAACAATAATATCGGGACTTCCAAAAACCTCACTCTCACCAGTATAATATTAGGGGGGGAGCAAAAAAAAAACAAGAAATATCAAAGTTAAATTACAGTATAAATAAATAAACATACCCATTTATAGAACAATGCATTCAATGACTGTAGAATATGCAGTCCCCCCCTCCTTTTTCCTCAACATATGGAACTTTTTCAGACTAGTGCATGCATTTGGCTAAAACTCATCTTAAGAATAAAAAAATCCTACTCCTCTTCTGGTAACAATGAAATAAAAGTAGAAACCTACAGTAAGAGAAACTAAAAACCATATAAATGCACATTAAATAACACTTTTGAACAGATAGTGAGACCTTGAGGCAGTCCAAAGAAAAAATTTAAATTTCCCTGAATAAAATAAAACTGGAATCACAACATGCCACAGCTGTGACTGCAGCAAGAGAAGCCCTAAGAGAAAATTTGACAGCAATGAAGACCTACAATTTAAAAAAGAAATATCTCCCCCACTGCCAAAAAAAAAAAACCCTAATGATATATGTGGAGTTTTACAAAAGTAAGGATAAGCCAAACCCAAAATTTCTAAAAGGAATGAAATAGATATCATAACTATTTCTAAAAGGACAATATGCAATTTAACAACTAGTGATTTCTTTCTGTTTATTTTTTGAAATTCTGTATTATTTCTACCCTTTTTCTGTTTTGCTTTTTTCTCTTTAAATAAAATTTAAAAATAAGAATTATAAAAGGATCAATGAGCTTGTGATTGAAAAACTAAATAAACTTCAATACTAAAAAATTTCTAGATAGACTAACCAAAACCAAACAAATAATAAATAGAGAAGACTTAACTAAGTAAAATTAGAATTGAAAAAGTAGATTTTCCAACTGACACCACATGAATTCAAAGTATCATTGAGAATGACTTTGGAAAATTGCATATTTAAATTTTTGGAAAATCTGGGGGAAATGGGGAATTTTGAATATGTGACAATTTATCAAAGTTGAACTAAGAATATAAAATATTGAACAGACCAATAACAAATAATTAGATATATTTGATAATAAAGTATTTCCAAAAAGTAGAAACCCTAGGCTGGATAATTTGACTGATAAATTTTACCAAACTTTTGAAACAGAACTAACAGAAATGTTTCTCAAAGTATTCCATAGAATTGAAAAGGAGAGAATGATTCTAGTTCTATAAGGCCAGCATTATCATGTTATCAAACTAGATAAGAACACATACACAAAAGAAAATTATAGATTGGTATCCTTGATGAACATAAATGCAAAGATTCTCAACAAAATATTAGCACATTGGATTCAACATATGCCAATAATATCATAAACTATTCCCAAGTCAGCTACATTCCAAGGATGTAAGGTTATCTCAACATATAACAATTAATAAATACAACACAAAATATAAATAGAATGAGTGATAAAATCATATAATCATCTCAGTGGAGCAGAAAAAGGATATGATAAAATTCAACATTCTTTCATTATAAAAATGTCTGAGCAAATTGTTTTATAATAATTGTTTATCAGCATAGTAAAGGTTATATATGATGAACTCACAGCCAACATCATACTCAGTGGAGGAAAGCCTGAAAATATTTCTGCTAACATCAAAAACAAAACAAGTATCCATTCTCATTGCTTATATTCAACATAATAATAGGAAGTTTAGCTAAAGCAATTAGGTAAGAGAAAAGGGTAAATAAGAAGGTCTGAAATAAATTATCTCTGTTGGCAGATGATATGATTCTATGTATAAAAAAACCTAGACTCCATCAAATGGCTATTAGAGCAGATAAATTCAGAAAAGTTACAGAACATAAATTTGATAAACAAAAATTGGTAAACTTTAAACACAGTAATAATGATTTTGTGAGAAAGAAATTATTAAATCAGTCCTTTCACAATAGCCATAATTAAATAAAACTGTGAGTTAATTTAGTCAAAGAAGTCAAAGACCTCTACTATCAAACACACATGAAAGAAACTGAAGAAGACAAAACAAAAACAAAAACAGATGAAGTACTTCTTATATTCATAAATTGTAAGAACTGATGTTAAAATGTCCATACTACAGGAGGATTGTTGTTGCAAGTTTGAGACCTGAAGGAGTTTTGTCCTAGAATAAATTGCAGGACATTATAGCAATGGAAGGCCAAATTGGAGATGTTTACCCTGAGGGTCACTTCCTTCTTATTTGCTGATTACAACTTCCTTTTTCCTTTCCCAGTGCATGAGAAGAAAATTCTGATCAGCTCCTCATGCACAGGTCATCAATGCCTGCCCTAAGCACCGCATCCAGTCAAAGGTTATATCCCCCCATATCCAGGCAGAAGAGAAAGCCAAACCACTGCCAGTTGTGGGTTCCTCTGCATGTCTTTAAATAAAAAGGCCACTTTTACTTTTTCTTATATTCTGTTCCTTTATTGTGCCAGAAAACTCTAATAAGACCAATCTAGGCTATAAAATGAGCCCAAGGCCAACCTGAACTGCATAGTGAGACCCTGTCTCAAAATGGCAATAAATAAATACATAAATACATAAAATGTCCATACTACTAAAGTATTCTGCAAGCTCAGTATACGCTCCATAAAAATACCAATAACATTCTTCATAAGAGTAGAAAAAGATAATTCTAAAATTTGTATGGAAGCACAACAGACTTTGAATAGCCTAAGCAACTTTGGAAAAATGCAAAAAGCTTGAGATATCACAATATCTTGTTTAAAGGTATACTACAGAGTTGTAATAATTAAAGCATTTGACATAGCCATTTATAATAAAAACAGCATGATATTTATGTAATATAGACACATAGACTCATGGAACAGAACAGAGATCCCCAAAATAAACCTATGAATCTATATTCAGCTGAATCATGATAAAGTTGCCAAAAACATACATTAGAGAAAGAATAGCTTCTTCAGTACATGGTACTAGGTGTTAGGAACCACATATTATAAATTGTGTCTACAGGACATTCAAGCTTGTCCTTGTTCTGTCCTTTTAAGCCAGATTAAAACTCAGAAACTCCCTGCTCCCTCTGTTCATACCTGGAAACCTTAGGGATAATGATTGCTGTGGCACTCACAGGGAAAGATAAGGCCTGCTAAGAGGATAAGGTACTTGAGAAGATGACAGTTTCCTTATTGCCCCCGTCTCATCCTTGTCCTTGTCCTTGCAAGAATGTTTTGATCTTCATAGCCCACCGTAGTGGCCATTACTATAGCCAGAAACACACACTGCCCTTCACCCTTGACTCAGGACAAGGGAAAGGAAAAAGGAAGTTGTAATCAGCAAATAAGAAGGAAGTGACCCTCAGGGTAATGAATAACTACTAAGAATCTGGGTGCTTCATGGCCTTTTGTTCCTGGAAAGCAACTAGACATCCCAGATCCCTGCCATGCACCCTCTATTTTTATCTCTTGCTCTTTCTTTACTTTTTAGTTGTGTGCCACAACTAGGCAGGAGATTGAACCAACTGCAGGGGTCTCCAAGAACTTGTGCCAAACATGGGGCTTAACCTGTGGTGTTCCCACTTGGCTGGTGGATTTGCTAGAAGTAGTTTAGTGGCAGTATTTGAGTGATGACTCCCTGGAGACACCTGGATGCAGAGTGACAAGATAAGTGTTTTCAACTTGAGTAATTCTTTTGCTAGGACTAAAACAAAGTGTAATGTTTCTTTCAAAAGAAATCTCTTTCTTTAAAATCTTTCTTAAAAATCTTCTTTAAGATCTTTTTTAAAAAAATCTTTTAAAGAACATAAAGTATACAGTGCCAGCTGGTAGTTTCATGAAAATACTCCAGTAATTATTAAGTACAATCCTTGGTTCCCATCAGAAATACTGTTAATGTAGAGGGAAATATTAATTATTACACTGTTTCACAACTGAAATTCTTCTGTAAGAAAGAAAAAAATGATTTAAATTGCCTTATGGTCAGACTTGCTTTGCACTAAAGAATGATGCTTACTTATGTACAAATGTAAATGTGAGCCACAGGAAACAAGCTCCTTAAAGACAATATCTTTTACAGGAATTGAATGAAAAATGTAAAACTACCTACATTTACATGTCTTTTTATCTATAACCTAAAATAGATAGGGTAAGATCTAGAAAAGTGTTCAGACATTCATCGTAAGTTCATTAAGGTCTTTAGAGGACTTACTACACAGACCCATAAACTAGGTTAGAGAGCTACTATGTTATGATACATATTTAAATAGACCCTAGCCAGCACTGCAGTAGAGGTGACTGGACAGAGAAACAAGTATGCCTTAAAGATTTCTTTGCCCTAGGGCTGAGATTTTTTCTGGAGTATTACCCGCCTCTGTCCTTGCATCTCTTTTGCAGGCTAGGATTTTAGAAACTTTGATTCAGAGTTATATATTAAAAAATAAGACCTGAACAATATAATTGGAATGCTTTATTTTCTCTCTCACTCTTTTTCAAAAGGTTAACAATAGTCATTCAGATTTATGATTATCAGTTTAATTTTCTGTTTGACAATGTCACTAGAGTCAATCATAGCTTCTGTCTCTAGTGGCATGTTTTGCAAAGGATTATAGATGCACCCTGGGAAAGCTCTTGGATCTTAATTGTCTTTCTGCACCTGAGATGCAGATGGTGAGGAGTTAATTCTTGTGCCATACTTGGAGCATTCTTCTGTCCTTTTTCCACTGCCCTGCCCCTGACAAAGAACAGTTTGCAACAGTGTTGTTCAATGTAATTCTCTCCTCAGTGGCTTTAAATTTAAGGATAAATTTCCTCTCCCTGGGATGCTTCCAGAGTGAAGCTGATTTTCACTTGTCTCTGGGTTACATTCAAAATGGATCTAGATTTAATCCTGTAGCTCTCAAAAAATAAATGTACAAGTTTTAGTCCAAGTTTATCTGCCTTTTAGTCCCTAAGCAGATCTGGAGATTAACTCCTTTCTCCCCTCAAGAATGATGCCAACTTGCCTTTAGAGCACAGGGCAGATAGACTGATTTTTATAATACAGATAAGTTCATTGACAAAAGAAAACATTCCTAAGAAACTTTATAAATGTAATAACAGTTTTAAACAGAAACAGGTATTAATAAATAGTCACATCTCCAGTCCCCAGAAGACTGCCTCTCTTGTCATGATTTCTCTCCAGAACATCTTGCAGGCTGACCTCTATGCTCAGAAATAATCTCTTTCGACACTCATACCTGGCCTGCTCATCCCCTTAGTTAAGATTACCTTTAACAGTCTGTCCCATTAGAGGAAACAGTTACATGGGGCTATCTAAATAGCAGTTTGGGCCATCAGCATTAACTACACAACTATGGCTATTAAATTTTAAAAACTGCCTTTTCTTTCACAGGTATAAAAAGTTTTATTCCTTCTGATTCTTATTACAAGACAAAACATTATTATAATTCAACTTGGCCAAAAATATCAAATGCACTCTGGCTTTACAGGTAAATTATTTTGTATGTGATTATACCATATTTATAGCTGTTTTATTTGAGTTAAACATTTTTTTGGCCTTTTAGAATTTTGAAGCACTTGTCTATAAGTTGGCTTACAGATAAATTTCATCAAAATTACTGACATGCTTCCATCCAGGTTGTTGGTTGATCAAAATGATGTTAAAACTGGTTTTATAAATGTAACATGTATTATTGTATGTGTATAATGGCTATGTTTACATTGGTTATCATCAAAAGGCTAAATTTTCTGTGGATAAAACAATCAGGTTTTATCATCGGAAGATGTTCTTGGTACAAAATTAAATTAAGAATGCTGGGTGTGGTGCTGCACATCTGTAATTCCATCACTTGTAAGGCTAAGTCAGGAGAAAAGGAGATTGAATACAGAAAAGATAAATTAAAGGGCATATAGGGCCTAGCAGGTTGTAATTTCTGGAAGACTGAGACAGGAAGATCACAAGTGTTAGTCCAGTCTGGGCTAAATAGTGACTTACCAAGAACCTGTCATATAAAAATAAAATAATAGACACTTCAGGGATGCACTCTGCCTAGCCACCTGGGTCCTGGTGGTTCTGTAATCCTCCTAGCCAGGAGCAAATCTCTGGCACTATATGCCAGGGGCATGCTCCAGCTCACCATGCACTCCAGAGGCTATGAACCCTTCCCAGCCAGACACAAGGCCCTGGTGCTACCACACCCTGAGGGCACACTCAGATATTCTGAACTCTTTCCTGCTAGACCCAAGGTCCCAGCACTGCTACACTGTAGGGGCACACTCTTCCTAGCTTCCTGGGTCCCAGAGGTTCTGAACTACTCCCAACCAGACCGAAGGCCCCAGCAATGCCACATTCTGGGGGCACACTCTGCCTAGCCACATGAGTCCTGAAGGCTGTCAAGTCCACCTAGCTAGGTGTAAGGCCCTGGCACCACACTCTGGGGGTGCCTTCATGCTAGCTGCATGGAGGATCCACGTTCTGACCAGCCCAGCATCCCAGAGCTAATCCATGCAGTACATCCATGAAACACCCAGCCAGCCCCACAGGCCACAGAGCAAAAGTCACCAGCACCATAGTTCTGGGTTTCACCCAGGATAGCAACAGGGATATTGGAGGATTGAAGCTCTGCCAAGGGCAGCATTCCTGTGGAATCCATCAGTAGGGTGCCGGCCAGCGACATGGGTTCCAGAGGAAAATGACAAAACAAAAGAGCAACATGCAGTTGCAATCCTTCAGCCCACCAAGAACAAACCCAGGAGACACTGAAAGGGAAGACACTAGAAATCACACAACTGAACTTTCTGAAATGATAGCAACTGACGTAAAGGAACAACTCCACGAAGGTATAGAGAATCAGATCAGAAATAATCTCACAGGTAAAAAATGAAATGACAATCATTATTAAAGAAATGTGTGTATCTAAAGAAGATCTACTTGAAAAATATAGGGGAAGGTAAGAAAATGATGGAAACCCTGAATGAACAATATAAGATAGAATTAGAATGCATGAAACTGATTCAAGGGATATTGAGGAAATTACAAATTCCATCAAGAGCTGGCAAAACCACCTAAACAAAGCTGAAAGTTGGCTCTCAGACATTGAAGATAGCATGGAAGCTTATGATCATGAAAGAAAAGATCTCTTAAAAATAACAAGGAACCAGAAAACAACAATTCAACAGCTGCAAGAAGATGTAAAGAGAAACACAATAAGATTGATAGGTGTCAATGAAAAGCAGAGATCAATACAAATGATACATGAAGAATATTTACAGAAATAATAACAAAAAATTTTCCAAACATGGGAAGAGAAGCAGATATTCAGATAAGTGAGGCATACAGAATCCAAATTAACTATAATCAAAATAAATCTTCACTCAGACACATAAAATTGATATATCAGAAATTCAGCACAAGAACAGAATACTAAAAGCTGTCAAAGAAAAGAAAGAGATCACCTATGAAGTAAAGCCTATTGAATCACAGTGGACTTCTCAACACAAAACATCAAGTCAAGAAGATCTTGGTGTGAAATATTTCAGGTTCTGCAAGAAAACAACTTTCAACCCAGATTGATGTACTCTGCAAAACTATCTTTGAAAATTGATAGAGAAACAAGATACTTCCACAACAAAGAACAACTGAAGAAATTCATGACCACCAAAAAATACTACAAAGAGTACTGAAAAAAACACTTTAGAAAGAGATGTTAGATAACTACAGTCCCAACAACAACAGAAGGAAACCACTAAACATGGCAAACAATTAAACAGAAAAACTACAAAACCAACAACAGAAAGATAACATGAGAATGATAATTCAGCACATATGATTTATATCCTGTGAATGATCTCCACTCACCAATAAAAAGAAACATACTGGTAGAGTGGATTAAGAAACAAAATCCATCAATATGCTGTGTATAAGAAACACATTTAATTCAGAAAGTAATTCACAGACTAAAAGTCAAGGAATGAAAAACAATGCTCCATGCAACAAGAATCCAGAAAAAAGTAGCAGTAGCTATTCTGTTTGCAGACAATGTGAACTTCAAACCAAGAATGATCAAAAGAGATAAAAGAAGGTCACTACATATTTGTCAGGGGAAAACTTGAAGAGGAAGAGATTGCAATCATAAATATATATGCACCAAATAGAGGAGCACCTAACTATATAAGACAAATCTTTAGAGACATGTAAAAATCAAATGAACAATAATACAATTATAAAGGTGGACATTAACACCCCATTGTCACAAAGAGGCATATCAACCAATCAAAAAATCAGCAAAGAAATGACAGAACTGAATCAAACTTGTTATCAAATGGACCCAGTAGATGTATACTGAGTGTTCCACCCAACAACATCGGAATATAGATTCTTTTCAGCTGCACAGAGGGCATTCTCTAAAATAGATTATATAATAGCCCACAGAACATGCTTGAGTAAATGTAAAAGAATTTAAATAATTCCATGCATATTATCAAACCATAGTGCAATAAAATTAGAAATTGATGACAAAAAACCCCATGAGAACCCCCAAAACATAGGGAAATTAAATAACACTCTCCATAACAACCAATGGGTCACAAAAGAAATTAAAGAAGAAATTAAACAACATCTACAGTTGAATGAAAATGTAAATACAAATTACCAGAACCTCCAGGACACAATAAAAGCAATCCTCAGAGGGAAATTTATAGCACTACACTCTCACATCAGGAAAATGGAATGAACACAAATAAACAACTTAATACTGCACCTCAAACTTCTAGAGAAGGAAGAGCAAGTGAAGCCCGAAGCCAAAAGAAGGGAGGAAAGTATAAATATCAGAGCAGAAATCAATGCAATTGAAACTAAGGAAACAGTACAAAGAATTAGTGAATTGAAGAGTTGGTTCTTTGAAAGAACAAAGCAAATTGATAAACCGCTAGCCAACCTTATTAAAAAGAGGAAAGAAAAAACTCAAATCCATGCAAAAAGAAATAAAAAGGGTGAAATCACTACAGACACTGTGGAAATAAAGAAGGTCATCAATACCTACTTCAAAAACCTTTACTCTCATTGGTTTGATAACACAGAAGAAATGGACAGATTCCTAGAATTTGGTATGAGTTACCAAAGCTGAATCAAGAACATGTAAAACTTCTGAATAACATGATTTCAGATAATGAGATTGAAAATGTAATTAGAACCTTATCAACAAAGTAAAGCCAAGGTCCTGGTGGATTCACTGCTTAATTCTACATGAAATTTAGGAAGACTTAATGCCAACATTCCTCAAACCCTTCAGTGAAATAGAAAGGGAAGCAAGTCTCTCTAACTCATTCCTAGAAGCAAGTATTATCCTAATACCAAAACCAGAGAAAGACCCAATCAAAAAAAGAACGTTATAGGTGAATCTATCTAATGAACATAGATACAAAAATGCATAACAAAATACTGCCAACTAGAATGCAACAAGTCAATAAGAAGATTATGCACTAAGATTAAGTTGGATTCACCCCAGGAATACAGGGATCATTCAATATATGCAAATTGATAATCACAATACACCATATCAACAGAGCCAAGGACAAGAATCACATGATCATCTCAATAGGTGCAGGAAAAGCTTTCAGCAAAAGCTTTCAACACTCATTCATGACAAAAACACTACAGAAAATTGGAATAGATGGTCTTTTTCTCAATTTGATAAAAACCGTATATGATAGACCAACAGCCAACATCGTACTACATGGACAAAAACTGAAAACTTTTAACCTAAAATCAGGAAAAAGACAAAGATGTCTATTATCACCACTCCTATTCAATATAGTGCTAGAAACGTTAGCCAGAGCAATTAGACAAGAGAGAGAAATAAAAGGAATAAGGCTAGGGAAGGAAGAATTTAAATTATCATTATTTACAGATGATGTGATACTCTATATAGAAAACCCCAAAACTCCATTGGAAGACTTCTAGATGTAATAACCAAATTTAGTAATGAAGCTGGATACAAAGTCAACACTCACAAATCAATAGCATTCTTGTACACAAACAAACTCACTGAGAGAGAAATAAGGGAAAACACACTCTTCATGACAGCATCCAAAAAATGAAATACTTAGGAATCAATCTAGCAAAGGAAGTAAAAGAACTGTACAGTGAAAATTATATTACTCTAAAAAAGAAAATTAAAGAGAATTTCAGAAAATGAAAAGACATTTCTAGTTCATGGATAGGAAGAACAAATATTGTGAAAATGGTCATTCTCCCAAAATTAAACACAGATTTAATGCAATTCCAATCCAAATACCATTTGCATACCTCACAGATCTACAGAAACCATCCCTAAAATTCATCTGGAACCAGAAAAGACCTAAAATATCAAAGGCAACTCTGGGAAACCAAGATAATGCATGAGGCATCACAATCTCCAACTTGAAATTATATTACAAAGATACTGTAATAACATTAGCATGATACTGAAATAAAAACAGACCTGAAGATCGATTGAATAGGATAGAAGATACAGCCACAACTGCAAACACACCCAACCACCTCATCTTTGACAAAGGGGCCAAACATGCACTGGAAGAAAGATAGCCTTTTCAATAAGTGGGACTGGAAAAACTGGATTTCCATGTGCTGAAAACTGAAACTAGATCCACATATACTACCTTGCACTAAACTAAAGTCAAAATGGATCAAAGATCTAAATATTAAAAGAAAAACACTAAATCTGCTGGAAGGCAAAGTAGGTAGAAATCTTGATGACATAGGAGTAGGCAGAGAGTTCATGAACAAAAATCAAACTGCATGGGAAATACTCCCCCAAATCAACAACTGGGATCTCATCTTATTAAAAACTTTTTGCATGTCAAGAAAAATCACCAACAGAGTGAAAATAAAATGTACAAATTGGGAAAGTATCTTAGCCAACTGTCCTTCAGACAAAAGACTTCTATCTAGAACATATAAACAGTTTTAAAAAACATCAGGCCTCTCCCAAATTCAAGGACCCAGTCCAAAAATGGGCATCTGAGATGAATACACACTTCTCAAATGAAGAAATACAACTGGCAAATAAATATATGAAAAAATGTTCAACATCAATTGTCATTTGGGAAATGACAACACTGAAATTCTATCTCATCCCAGAAAAAATAGCCAAACAGCGCTGAGGTTCTATCTCACCCCAGAAAAAAAAGCCAAGATCAAGAAATCAACCAATAATGAATGCTGAAGGGGCTATGAGGAAAAAGGAAACTTCTCCACTGCTGGTGGGAATGTAGGCTGGTGCAATCACTGTGGAAATCCATGTGGATTTTCAAAAAGCTAGGATTAGAGATGCCATTTGACCCAGCTATCCCACTTCTGAGCATTGTCCCAGAATTGAAAACATCATACCATAGTGATATATGTGCACCCATGTTTATAGCAACACAATTTGTAATAGCCAAATCATGGAAACAACCCAAGTGCCCATCAACCAAGGAATGGATAAAAAAGATGTGGTATTTTTATTCAATGAATTACTACTCAGCTATAAAGAAAGATTGCATCAAGACTTTTACATGTAAATGGATGCTACTTGAGACCATACTTGTAAGTGAAATAAATCAAACTCATGTGTAAATACCATATTGTCACCATAGTGCAAGAAACTGAAAAAGTATATATGATTCAAAATCTACTGTAAATATGATATAAGGGTAAGAAACTGTTCAAACAGGAAAAGTAATTGGGATAGGGGAAAGGAGGAATGAAGGAAGGGAAAAGGAAAAGACATAAATTTGTATATATATATATATATATATATATATATATATATATATATATGATAGCTAAAATGACTATACTATTAATTACATTAGCTATTAAAAAAGAACAGTTAAAAATCATATGATTAGATCAACTTTACATGTCTGTATCTGTTATGTTAAGCAACCCTTTTGAAGGTAACAATACGCATTATTACAACTATTGTCAAATTCCTATCATTTTGTTTTGTAAACATATACTGCTATTGTATTGGGTTTGTTGCTGTTTGTTTGTCTCTTTTGCTTTTTGTTTTTCTTTTCTTGTCTTGTTTTCTCTTAAATAAATAAAAATTGAAAAATAAAACTAAAATAATAAAATGAATTGCTTTGGATGTCAGTGTGAAGGCAGCCTCACCTCCTGAAAGAAAAAAGAAAAAGCCTGGAGGATGAAATGAAAAGCTCAGTATACATTTGTTAATTTTAAAAAGGAGTTGAATGAAAGGACAATATTCAAAATGTTAAAAAAACTAATTTTTTAAAATATTTTGAATAAAGCCAAGAATGATCAGTGTTGATGCAATACAAAAATTAATATCTGAGCTTGTATTAAATTAATTGAATTAGTCTAGTTTTAGGCCAACAATCAAAGATAAGTCAATTAAATATATATAAATATAAAGTTTTTGGTAATTTTTCATGTAAAACTAAATGTAATAGTAATAAATAATATAAATATGAAGTTTTCAAAACCCTTAATATTTTATAAAGTATTAGAAAAACTCAGACCTGAAGTTACAAAAAAAAAATCAGCCGTTCATGAACTGGGTGTAGAGGAAACAAAGGACACGTCAGAGAGCAAGCAAACCCAGTCTGCAAAGCAGTGCGATGAGCACACCCCTGCCAGACTGGAATAGCCAGGTCCTAACCTTCTGAGGCAAGGACTGGCAAACAAGAAGTAGTATATCCTCCCCACACCACCTGCACACCCCCCACCCCTGGCCCACCATAAGGGACTGTCTCATCAGGAGACACACAGGCTGTGATGGTAGCTATGGAGGTGAAGTGCAATTGGATGCCTGTGGTGCTTTGGTGTTTCACTGACATTGCAGGTCTAAGCCAGTGTTCTGAGGATGGGTTCAGAGGATAGTGTTACACAGTGTGACATCTAGGGTGGATCTCCTTTTAGGGTTTCAGCCACTGTTAATTCCCTATGGTCTTGTTTTGGAAGTCCTATATCATTTCCACTGTTTTGTTGGGTTGGGTTGTACTCTCTCTTGTTTTGTTTGATTATGTCAAATCTGACTGCAGGAGCAGCTATTTCAAAGATAACAAGATATATTATGGTAGCAACTTTGCATTTACTATAGGCTTGTTTTGAAGTCCTTTATTACATTCATTGCTTTGTTTTTATTTTCTATTCTATTCTGTTCTGTTTGATTTTTACTATGTCCAAAGTCACCTGCAGCTTTTTTGAAGACATCAAAAGACATTATGTTAACTATGGTTGATTTTGTAATGTTTTTAGGCCTGTACCTCTTACTCTGCTTTGTTTTGATTGCTTTTCTTCTGTTTTGTCCTCTGTAAAATAATTTAATAAATCAATCTACTGGTGCAAATTAACATATTCAAAAAAGTAAGTTAAATGAACTCTATGATGAAAAAGACCATTTGAAAAAATTCTGAACATGCACATTTTAGTTAAAAGTCATTTATGGTGTTCTGAAACAATAAGGAAATATGCATGAAAAGTAATCTCATTTGAAGACATATTATTTCTTGAGGAAAACTTTATTAATATTGTTTTAATGTAACTTCATCCTTTTCTAAAGAAATATGCATGTTTGTCCAACATGAAGGAACAATTATGGACAAATTGCCATTATTGAGGTGGAAAATAAATTGCAGCATGAACAATGTAATTTAAAGCATAATTAATACAATAAGGTATATTAATGTGTCAATTGGACTAAAGAGTGCTATTGTAAATAAATTGACTCCACTGTGACTAAATTTTATTTCTGCAATTGTAAAATTTTATTAATAAAGAAACATACTATAAAGTTTTGTTCAGTATGTACATCTCTCAAAAAACTAAAAAAAAAAATTACCATGCAATCCCACTGCTGCAGTCTTGCATATATATCTACAGGAAATGAAATCATTATAAGAAAGATACACCTACAGAAACAAACATAAGTGACAGGCTAAAAGCAAACAGCATAGGTAGGTACTCCAGGTGATTGAACAAAATCAACAGGTATGCATCATCGTGATGAGGTATGGGAGCCATAAGAAAGCACTGGGGTGTAACTTGATAAAGTCAACAACCAGATGAATGCAAGAGGCTTGGTGAGGAAGGAAAACCTTCCCTTCATCAGGTTGACAGAATCCTAGAGTATTTTAAGAAGCAGACTGTGCTACCAGGCAAATATGCACACTCAGCATGTGGTAGAAAATTAGGGCTTGGGCAAACCAGACAAATAACTAGAAAGAATGTGTCAAAGTAATAAAAACTCAGGGAACATGCTCAGAACACAAGAACCACAATGATCACATGGTTCCTGAGCACTATACATTGAACGAATAAGACAGTGATATTTTCAGTCCCTCATTTGAATCTCATGCTGTTTGCAGAACCAATTAGAAAAGTGCTATTTTCAATTTTTAATTTACATCTGGTGGGGAGCTCAAAGAATCTTTCAATAGGGCAGTTTAAATCTTGTGCCAGGCCAAGCGAGTTCTTGAAAAGATAATTGTTCCAATGCCTTATTTGCATGTGGAAGAAGCCAACCTAGGAATTTTGGATAAAAAGACATTCACTTATCCTTGGGACCACTATGAGTCTATTCACTGGCCTGATGTTGCTCTGTAGTGTGTACTTCTTTTTCACCTTCAAGAAATGTATGCACCCATGTTTATAGTAACACAATTTGTAATAGCCAGATCTTGGAATCAACCTAAATGCCCATCAACTGAGGAATGGATAAAAAAGATGTGGCATTTTTATACAATGGACTCTGCTATAAAGAATGGTCACACTGAGATATTTATAAGTAAATGGATGCAACTTGAGACCATACTCATAAGTGAAATAAATCAAACCCACATGTGTAAATACTATATAGTCTCCACAGTGTAAGAAAAGGAAAGAATACATAAGATACAAAAACTCAATAATTACAGTGAAAGGATAAGAATCTGCTTAAAGGGGAAAAAATAATATCTCAGGGAAAATGGAGGGGAGGAAGGGAAAATAAAACAGGTCTGAAAGCATATAGACACACTTAGGATAGCTAAGATGATTGTGCTACAAACTATAAGTTCTTGGAACAAAATAATTAACATTCATAGAATTGGATCTATTGTGCATATTGTTGTATAGTGATCTGAGGAACTCTTGAAGATCATTATGTAAAATAACAACCCTAGTTATGCTCATACCACATTCCTTTGAAGGCCTATATTGTCAGCATTCTGGGATCTTTGCTACTGTTGTTTATATGTCTTTTTCATTTTGTGTTTTTCTAGGAATTTTTTTTTTGGTTTTGTCTTGGTTTGTTCTGTTTTTCCTTCTAATACAGAAAGGATAGATATACATATAGAGACTCATGCATGCATAGAACTTCTAAAAAGTTTATGAGAATCAATAATATCATGCATGGGGAAAATCGAGCTTCTGGCTAGCTACTGGTACACTGCACTGAGTCCTGGAAGCTCCACCACCTTAGTACAGCATCCCCAGTGACCATCTCTCAGTTCAAGGGGCAGAAGTCGAGCTGGAGGACTAACCGCCTGGGAGATCTTTTCCGCTCCCTAGGACAAAGGACTGTGGCCTGAGTTCCTGCAGGCTCCAGTTCCCCAGGCCCAGCATCCGCCTTACAATTTAGGGAGCCAAGAGCCTGCTCAGGGGAGTTAGGACCCTGCGAGGTGAGTCCTGCCACCCCAAGGTGGGCTTATGGAGAGTTGGCGACCTGGGACACAGGAAATCGAGCTTCTGGATAGCTACCGGGTATACTGGACCAAGTCCTGGAAGCTCCACTGCCTTAGTGAAACATGCTCAGTGGTCTTCTCTCAGTTCAGGAGGTGGAGGTGGAGCTGGGGGCCTGATAGCCCGGTGTGGGCTGGCCTGGGGAGAGCTTAAAACCAGCACTTGCAGCAGTTGAGATCATACTCACCACATTGGATACGGGACTGCGGCTTGAGATTCCGCAGGACCCAGTTCACAAGGCCCAGCTTCCACCTTTCAATTTAGGGAGCCAAGAGCCTATGGGTGAGCCAGCACTTCTCCAGGAACTGAGGGTGGAGGAGGCAACTTAGCACACATCCAGAGGAAGCTTTGGAACATTGCTCAAAGCAAGGAAACACAGAAAAATGACAAAAGGTAAGACCAAAAGGCAGGCTCAAAACTCCAGCCCACCCCAAGAAAGCTTAGGAGCCATGTACGAAACATAAAAAACAAGCCATACACCTGAAATGTCTGAAATGATATCAAATGAAATAAAGATGTAACTAGGGGAAGCTATGGAGAAATTCAAATCAGAAGTACTTGCCCAGGTAAAAGAAGAAATGATAAAAATAGTGAAAGAAATAGTAAACACATCTAGTGAAAACACAGCTAAAAAATTAGAGGAATAAAGCAAACAGATAGAATCCCTGAATGAACACTACAAGAAACAAACAGAGTACATAAAGCAGATTCAAAGAGATATACAGGAAATCAAAAACGCAATTGAAAGCTGCCAAAACCACCTCAATGAAAGTGAAGATAGAATTTCAGACCTCAAAGATGAGATTGCAGCCAGTGAACAGGAAAGGAAATATCTCTTAAAAATAACAAAGAATCAGGAAATAACAATTCAACAACTGCAAGATGATGCAAAGAAAAATCACATAAGATTAATAGGGATAAATGAAAAAGAAGGGGACAGTGCAAATGATATCAAGAGGATATTTGCAGAAGTAATAGCTGAAAACTTCCCACACATCAGAAGAGAAACTGACATTTGGATAAATGAAGCATATAGAACTCCAAACAGCACTAACCAAAATAAAACTACACCCAGACACATAATAATCACCATCCCAGAAATCCACTGTAAGAAAAAAATACTAAAAGCTGTTAGAAAAGACAGACCAGCATCACAGCAGACTTTTCAACACAAACAATGAAGTCAAGAAGAGCATGAGGTGAAGTATTTCAGATCCTAAAGGAAAACCACTTCCAACCAAGACTGACATACCCTGCAAACTGTCCTTCAAAATGGATGGAGAAATAAGATACTTCCATCACAAAGAACAGCTGAAGAACTTCATGAACAGCAAACCAAGCCTACAAAGAATACTGAGAGACATTCTAGATATACATGGGATAAAACTACCAAGCAAGGCAGACAATTAAACACAATGGAAAGCTGACCATACAACAGCAGAAATATAACATGTCAACAATAATCCAATATATAACAGTTATAACCATTAATGTAAATGGCCTCAACTCACCAATCAAAAGAAACAGACTGGCAGAATGAATCAAGAAACAAACTCCAACCATATGCTGTCTACAAGAAACCCATCTAACCAAAAGTACACTCATAGACTGAAAGTCAAAGGATGGAAAACAATACTTCATGCAACAGGAAACCAAAAAAAAGTGGGAGTAGCCATCCTGTTTGCACACAATGTGAATTTCAAACCAAGAATGATCCAAAGAGATAAAGAAAGTCACTACATACTAGTTAAGGGAAAACTTCAAGAGGTAGAGATAACAATCTTAAATATATATGCAACAAATTCCAGAGCACCCAGCTATATAGAGCAAATACTAACAGAAATGAAAAACCAAATAAGAAATAACACAACTATAACAGGAGACATTAATACACCATTGACACAAAGGCACAGATCAACTAGGCAGAAAATCAGCAAAGACATAACAGAACTGAATCACACCTGTGAACAAATGGACTTGATAGAGGTATACAGAGAGTTCCATCCAACAACATAAGAAAATACATTCTTCTCAGCAGTACATGGGACATTCTCTAAAATAGGCCATATACTAGCCCACAGAACATATTTAAGTAAATGCAAAAGAATTGAAATTATCCCATGCATGTTATTGGATCATAGTGCCCTGAAACTAGAAATTAATCATAAAAGCAACTGCAAAAACCTCACAAACACATGGAAACTGAGTAATACACTCTTGAGCAATCAGTGGGTCACAAAGGAAATTAAAGAAGAAATTAAACAATATTTACAATCAAATGAAAATACAAACACAACTTACCGGAATTTGTGGGATGCAATGAAAGCAGTCCTAAGAGGAAAATTTATTGCATTGAGTTGCCACATCAGGAAGACAGAACGAACACAAATAAACAACCTGATGCTACAACTCAAACATCTAGAAAAAGAAGAACAAGCCAAACCCAAAGCCAAAAGAAGGGAGGAAATTTTAAAGATTAGAGCAGAAATTAATGCAATAGAGACTAAGAAAACAGTACAAAGGATCAATGAATCAAAGAGTTGGTTCTTTGAAAGAGTAAATAAAATTGATAAGCCCCTGGCCAACCTTATTTAAAAAAAGGAAAGAAAAAACTCAAATTCATGCAATAAGAAATGAAAAAGGTGAAATTACTACAGACTCAGTGGAAATACAGAAGATCATCAACACCTACTTTGAAAACCTCTACTCTCATAGGTTCGATAACACTGAAGAAATAGACAAATTCCTAGATACAT
>PVJX010030297.1:0-22144 GCA_004027295.1 Dolichotis patagonum
AGAGAAAGACTCAGAGAATTTCAGGAATGTATCCTCTGCCATTCATGGGGAAGAATAGAAACTGCCTGATATCGAGCACTATCTAACACTAATGTCACAACATTCCCTGTCCCAATGTAAAATGACTATAATACACTGTAAAGCTATTTGAAAATTAGAGAAAAATGGATATAAACCGCTGAACTCCAATTAGTACTCAATAGCCACTTGTTATTTTCACTAACACCCAACAGTTTAAAGTATTTGACTATTAGCTTTATTGCCATGCTAGATCCAAAAGAAGACTACACATGACTGTTTTTAGGATTAGAGTCAATTTCACAATTATGATTATAGAGTTGTTGTGGTTACCTGACGTCTACCAAGCAGACACTTTGGGATTTGTATAAATTTACTGTCTCTCTGTCACATGATCTTGAATTTTTACAATTCAATTACAAATCAAGTTAGTGAAATTATAAAATTACAAAATTTCCACTTTTTGTGGGGATTAACCTTTACTTTTCCCTTTTCACATGAAGATTCTGACAGAGAAAAATAAGATGATGGCATATTGTACTAGTCATACATTTGGAAATTTTTCTCCTAGTAATTTACAAAGTATAGATTTATCAACTTCAAGAAAATGTTACTAAATTTATGCTTTGATCATGTGTGTGTGACTCTCATAAACAAATTTTCTAAATATATTCCCCTGACCTGTATTAAAACTATAGCCTTATCATCATTAGAGTGATATCTTTGGAAGAAGGGAGATCCACATTTCTCTCTAATAAAATGAGAAATAAAGAATTCCCTCTGCATGGTACTGAGACCTTTGACAAGTGTGATAGCTAACAGCTTAGAAACAGCAGGATTTATTTCTTTTGCAGAGGTTTGTGTTCTCCCAGGTGGAACAAATAACTAAAAATAAATGTCTCAGGTTTTTAAAGAAGTGTTTGCTTTTTGCCTGTGTTCACTCTGGCCCTAAGTGGTTGATTTGTTGAGTAGTCCACAGTCTGAGTGAAAGGGCAGAGGACTGTCTGGAGTGAGGTGAGTGCTGATTCCAGATATTTCTTGGTTTATGAATTGATGTCACCTTTGTGAACCAAGCACAGAAACTTTTCAAGTACCTACTTGTAAGATAATTCTAATCTCAGGGTGGTTTATTTTTTTTTCCTTTACTGTTTCTGTTTCTGAAAACTGATTCTGGAATTTCTGTAAACCTTGGTTATCCCAAACAATTTGGAGATCAGTGCAATCTGGGACTCAGCTCTTTAGTTAGGACATATTACCCTTGACGCCTGGAAGGGTCCATCCATCTGCAGAGGTAGTTATGATTTAACTTATTCAGTAGTTACAAAGCCTGGGAGAGAAAGATCCTGACATGCTTAGCATAAAAGCACTTACTTTTAGGATCTAGGGAAAATTCAAATATATTAGCATCATTTAGTCATAAAAACCTGTTGGGAGTTCTTGCAAATTTATACTCTCCCTAGTCTCTTCGTAAGTATCACAATAGTTAATAGAATCCTATAAATGGCAAAAATGTCCCTTGAAAGTGTGGAAAAATTTAAGACTCTCTCAGATAAAAGCTGAGGAAGTTTGTTACTACTAAATCTCACCTGCACAAAATGCTAAAAGATCCACCCAGCTGAAATGAAAGGACGCTAGATAGGAATATGATGCTTCATGAAGAAATAAAAATTTTGATAAAAGTAAATGTGAGCTGTGATCAAGATATACTGTGAAAATTTAATTTTTTAAGATTTAGTACAGTAAAAGATACATCGCCGTTAATCTCCCTCAAGATACTCTCCCTTACTTTGAACACACTTACCTTTGGTTTTTTCCACTTTCTGAATCAGTTCTGGAAATCTGTTTTCATTAGTATCTTTAGTTGTGCTCTTGTAGCTGCCTCAGTGCCCTGAACCCATTCAGAATGTTTACCTTTCGTGGCCATTTTTCCTTTGGAGTAGTAACACAGTGCCAGCCCCATAAGGTGGATGAGGACATACTGTAATGATTTTGTCTGACAGAAACTGGTTCAAGACATCAAGGAAAACCATAAAAGATATTCAAAAAAGAGGACACTGCTTCAGAAAGGGACAAGAATGATGGGATAAGTATATTAGAAGGGAAGAGAGTATTTTAAGGGGGACAAACAATAATGTTTCTTTTACTGGTCTTTTAAATTTTTATTTGAGTATTTACTGTATATTTTGATCACATCTGGTATATAAACAAATATGAAAGTTAGCATTATTTTAACCTTGGTTTGCAGCTCCATTTTTGGGTTCAAGAAACAAGTGCATTAAAAATACCATTACTGGTCCATACTTTTGGACATATAGTATATAAAGTAGTGATTTTGTGATATCCATAGCAGAGAGAGTGAGGCTCAAGATAAATAGGAACATAGGCTTTATCAGTTGTGAAGTTAGGCTGCCAAAATAGCAAATTAGAGTATCTCAACTTTAAGATAAATATAATGCCTATGGTAAACACAAAGAAAATAAGTATAGAATATGCACAAAAGGAAATACAAAGTGATTAAAAATTTCACTACAAAAAGTCAACTAAATGCAAAAATATACTGTAATACAAGAACAAACTGCTAAAAGGCATATAGAAAAAAATGACTGAAGTTCCTTCATACCAAAATGGATAGTTTCCAATTTACAGTGCTGCAATTTAAAAAGTTTTAATTTTAGTATGAAAGCCATAGCCACTCAGTAGAAATCCTACCTGAAGTGTTGTTAATTTTCTAGGCTTTATAAAGAGCACTGTACTCTAGTGATTCTGGTAGCCGGCCACAGCTTCCAGAAGGCCATGTGATCAGGGCATAAACAATTGGGATATAGGTGTATTCAAAGCATTTTTGATGTATTATATATGTTCAAGTCACTACATTTTCAAATCACTATATTATTAATATTTGGGGGGAATATGGCTCTGTGAAAGGTCAAAGAGCACATGTAATCAATTTAAATATAAATGGATTAAGCTCAAAAGAGACAGATTGGTGGAATAGGTTCAAGAAGTATGATGCAACTATACCCTGCTTAAAAGAGATCCACTATAGATCCAAAGATACAAATAGATTGAAAGGGAAAGGATGGAAAAAGATATTCTATACAAATGATAACCAGGCAATCCTAATATCAGACTAAACACATATAAATTTAAAAAGCCTGTTTGAGGCAACAGAAGTCCAATACAGCAGGAGGATATAACAATTACAAATATTTACATAACCAGCGACACCCCAACAGAATATATAAAGTAAAAATGGACAGAATTGGAAGGAGAAGTAGACAGTTATTATATAACAGTAAGATATTTTAATACCTTATTTTCAAAAACAGAGCAACCAAATAATAAATAGATAAGGAAACAGACAGCACAATAAAACAAGATTAAATAGACATACACAAAACTTTTTACTCAATAAAATACTTTTGAAAAGTTAACAGATTTGTAAAATTAAATAATGCATTCTTAAACACACTATGGATCCAAGAAGAAATTGCAAGAGAAATTAGGAAATATTATGTTGTATAAATACAAAAGTACAATATACCAGAATTTATAAAACATTTTGAAAAGTGTAAAAAAGAAAGTTTATAAAGCCTATTAAAATAAGAAATGTCTCAAATCAACAATCTAAATTTACAGAATGCATGAAAGCTAAATGTAAAGCTTGTAGAAGGAGTGAAATGAATATCAGAGCAGAGATAAACAGGGTGAAAAAAAGAAATATATGAAACTTAAAAATTGTCTCATAAAATGGACAAGATTAAGAAGAGAGATGCCTCAAATTAGAAATAAATATGGAAACATTAATATTAATTCTACATACATAGAATGGATTGCAAGAGATTACTGTGAATTGTACCTGAACGAATTGTATAGACTGGTAAAATGGACAAATTTTTAAAAACACAGACCTACCGAGATAGAATCACAAAGAAATAGAAAATCTGAATAGATCTATAAGGATATTGAATTAGTAATAAAAAATTGTCCAATAAAAGTACAGGCCGGTGGCTTCCTTGGTGCATTTCACTGTCTTGTGTGCTACTGTAACAGAATACCTAAGGAGCACATGAAGAATAGAATTTTTATACTTAATATCCTGAAAACTGAGAAGTCAAAGGTCAAGCTGCTGGGAGCTGCTGAGAGCCTTATTGCTGTGTATCCCAGGAAACAGCATCAAATGAATGAGGAAGACAAGTCAGCTAAATTCCCTTCTTATAGCAAACCCACTCCCAAGATAATGGTATTAATTCATTAATTATGGCAGAGTCCTCATGATTTAGATACTTCTTAAAAGATTTCATCTGCTAATGCCACATTAGAGAACAAGCTCTCAGTGCACGAACTTTGAGGAACACATTCAAACCACAGCATCTACAAGACATTTGAAAAATTAACAATTATCTTTCTCGAATTTTTTCAAAACTTGAAGATAGAACACTTCTCATTTTGTTCCTTGAAGCCTGCATTGCCCTAAAACCAAAGTCAGACAAAGATGCTACAAGAAAGGTTCATGTGTCCCTGATGAGCATTAATTTAAAACTGTGTAACAAAATACTGATAAACCAAATTCACTCGCACATTAAAAAAGATTATACACCATTCTAAGTGAGATTTATTCCTGAAATGGAAGATTGGGTCAATATACAAAAACTGACTGATGTACCACACTTAAGTTAATAAAACAAAGCATAAAATTACATGATCATCTCAACTGAGACAGAAAATATTGAAAAAAGTCTATTTAGCACAACAACAAAAATAAAATACTTTGATTTAAGAAGGCAAAAGACTTATACACTAAGAATGACAAATTAGGGGCTGGGGATAAAGCTCAGTGGCACAACACCTGCCTGGCAAGCATGGTGTCCTGAGTTTGATTTTTGATACTCCCTCCTCAAAAAAGAATGAGAAATTAAAGATGACATAAATAGGGTGACAGCACATGTTTAGGATCAGAAAACTTAATAATGTTAATGTATGTAGTTAGAACTGTATGTGTAAAAGAGAAAGAGAAATGACAGAAAGTGCTTGCTTTTAAAGTCTCTTTTGATATTCTTCAGCTCTCTTAGGAGATGCATATGACAGTATCTGTTTTGACTTGTCAGACTTTTTGAGCTTCTTCAGTCTGAAGAAAGTAATTAGAAAATTATTGACAATTGCCTTTCCTTGGACTATCATCTTTTCATTTTTTATTACTAATTGTGTAGTTCCTATTAATACATGTTAGACTTCCATATACTATTTTTCATATTCAACTGTTGCATTGTGTTTTCTTCTCTATATATTGCTACACATTCCACTTCCTGATCTCTTTTTAGTCGGACCATTGTTCTTCATTTTGATAATTATGATTGTCATTTTCAGATTTGCTTCTGTGGCATTGTTTTTTGTTTCTAGAGTGGTCTCATGGGATTTATTTCATTTCTATCTCTAATAATTTTAAACTTAATGTTTGAACATTTAAAAATTCTTATTTATATGTGAACTTTCATATTGGTTATATTTGTTAATTTTCATGTGGAGCTCAATTATTTTAATTATGTCTCATCTTGATTAAGGGTGGATTTCTGCATGGGAGTTTTAGGGTCATAGCTTCTGCTGAAATTTGTTAATTTGTTACCTTTCAGCTTCCTACCACATGGAAGGATCTGTAAACATTAAGCTCTCATAGTCTGTGACTTGGAGCAAGGGTTTTCATTTCTCCAGGGTTACATTCCCCCAATCACATCTATAACTCTGAGTAACCGGCATGTTTCCCTGAATCTACAGTTTTTCTAATCTGATTACCATAGATATTTCAGTTAGTAGTGATATCCAGTTTTTCCTGGAAGAGGATTCCGTTCTAGCCAAACACTTTGTATGAAGCTGGAACCACAGCTCCTGTTCAAACATGAATAATATACCCTTATTCTCAACTTTATCTCAGTTTTCATACCACCAACCTACTTCAGTAACAGCCAAAATATCTGTCTTTATGTTTCCCCTTTATTAACACCAAGGAGACAACTCCTTTTCTTTCTTGCTTTTTTTCTTGTTTGGTTATATATTTCCCTGTATTTTTCCATGAAATTCTATAATTTTCTTGTTTAAGCACAGTGTTTGTAGGAGGAGCTTTGCTAGCAGTAAAGAGCCTTCAAACAGAATTAACTGAGTTTACTATATTTAAGGTCCTTTGTCCTTACTAATTAACAGACATCTTCTGACAAATACTGTATTTCACCAGCGAAAATTATTACATCTGCATATCCTAAGAATTCTGATAAAACCCCATTTTGTAACATTTTGGTTTTTTTCTGTATTTCTCATAAGCCTTTTTTTCCACAAAAAATTGCATTATATAGTTATTTTTTTTTACAACGCAGTAAAAAAATGTTATGCACAAAATAATACAGTCAAAAAGAAGGCTCTAAGGGCTGGAGGTTTAGCTCAGCGGTATAAGCGTTTGCCTGGCAAGTGCAAGGTCATGATTTCCATCCCCGCTACCAAAAAAAAAAAAAAAAAAAAAAAGGTTCCAGAGAGAAAGTAACATTAGTCAAAAAAAGAGTGAATGTTTACATCTATCAAAGGCCTTTCTTTGTGAGTTGGGAACAGAGTTATTTTTTTAAATTGCAATTCATAGCTTAGAAAATTAAACAGTCTTCTAATAAACCAGAAACAAATTGTTTTGCTAGCATTATGTCTGAGAATGAGACCCACAGTGTTTAGAAAAACATGAATATTGCTGGAGCACTCCTGACTTTCTCAATTTCATGCTGCTTTGTTTTCATTCTAAGGTGACTGGGGAATGATAACACACAGTGCCCTGAAAAACTTCACTTTATCTGCCTTGGAAAGAGGTAATAATTGTGACTAGAGCACCTCTACCCTAGACCCTGTAGATTTGTTGGCACTAATCCTCCAAACTGTTCATACACTATTAACAACTAACGTTGCTCGTCAAAATTAAGGCAGTTAGCACTCCTAAGGCTTCCAGAGTTCTCTTCCAATTCAGAAGTCTATTTCTATTTGAGTATGCATGGAAATACAATGAAAATCTTCCAGAAATGAAATAAAACATTTTTTTAAATAAACCAAGAGATACAACAAATTGTGAGGAAGAAAACATAAAAAACCCCAAACATACATATAATATCCAAGACAAAAGGTACAGAGATGAAAGGGTAAAGTGATTTGATTATTAAAGCTAATATTCCTGGAAAAAAATCAATGACATTATTGGAGAACAATTCTATAGTTTTATAACAAAAAAATTTTTTTTTTAGAAATTGCCAGCAGATCCAAAGGCTTCACATAATTTTCTTTCTCCTTATTGAGACCTTTGGAGAGTAAACCTAATATGCTTTAGAAATGTACCTCACTTTTATCTGGGGGTCCTGTTTTTACCATCCTACATAAGGGAAAGCCAAACTATCTTCATCTTAACTAGTTAACTAATTTGATTGTCAGTTCCACAAACTATTATTCCTGCTGACTTCCAGGTTTAGTCAGCCCCAGTAGTGTTATGTGAAATGCAGCACTGCTTCATCTATGGTACAAACACAATCAAATCACAAATAAATTGCTTTAGTCAATAAAGCTTGGACCCAGTAAGTGCCTCAGTGGGCCAGGACTGTCCCTCTGCTAGGTTATTCCAGAAAGTTCCTAGGCAGGAGGTAAATTCTGGCCCATGTGTGACATGAGAGAAGAATACAGTTTTGAGGGGAAAGACCATTACTGTAAGAAGAATAAATTAAACTGAACATCTCTTCAAAGTCACAAGTTATTGAAAATAGAATAAGCAATGAAAATGAACATTTTGGCTTGAACACAGAAAATAGCAAGAGAGATAATAAGGTCATCTGTGTGTTTCTGAGCATATCTGTTATAATCATAAATTATAAAAATATATTTGGTACAAAATATTAAATATCAATTGGAATATTTGGAGGAAGTGTTGTAGAAAGTAAATATTACTTGATCTGTATTGACAGTGTATTAGTTTCTTAGTGCTGCTCTAGCAGATTGCTATATACTTGTGGATTAACGTGAGCTTATACAAAAATCAGAATTGGGTCTTTCAGAACTAAAATCACAGGTAAAAAGCTGCATTCTTTAGGGAAAGAATCCATTTCTTTGCCTTATCAGCTACTAGACACAATGTTTTGTTGTTGTTTTGTCTTTGGTTTTTTGTTGTTTTGATTTTTTTGGTACCAGATATCAGACTCTGGACCATCAAACTCCGGACCTTGCACTTAGCAGGCAGGAGTGTGCCACTAGGCTAAAGTGCCAGCCAGAGACAATTTGATTCTTATTCTTTCTCCATCTTCAAAATCAGCAAAGTAACATCTTCCTTTTTTCTAATCTTTGCTTCTGTTGTCACATCTCCTTCTCTCTCTGACCTGCCTGCTTCCCTCTGATAAATACCTTTATGGCTGCTTTGGACCCACCTGTAAAATATAGGCTAGACTTTATTTCTCAAGAGCTTTATTTGATCACACATGCAAAGACTTATTGCTGGACTAAGATAACACACTCATAGGTTCTGGGTGTAGACATAGATATTGCTCAACAGCCATTTTTCTGTTTACCTCCAAAAAAAGGAGCACTAATTAAAACTTCTAATAGTTTTCAGAAGATAAATAAATCACCATTTACATTGTGAATAAGAAATGAGAAAATTGGTAATATCTTAACTCTACAACAATAATCTAGAATTCAAAATCACTTAAATGTATCTTTTAATCCCAACCCCATAGAAATGTGTGTTCCTTTCAGTTCTTTGAAACAAGTTCTCCCTAAATTGTTAAGCTTCCAGGCTAGGCTGGACCTTCCAGTGCTCCTGTTCAGTCTCCCAGAGGATTGGTATCACAGGTATGTGCCGCCACGCCTGGCCAGTTGTTTCTTTTTCAGTGGTTTTTAACTTCTTTTTTGCAATACAGCATTCTTTGAGATTCTGATGAGTCATATAACCACCCTACTTGCAAAATGCATCTATGGATACATTCACTATATTCCTATTCAGATAGTACCCTATAAAGCATACATGTAGATCATAAAGCTCAATTTGAGTCCCATTTTATCAAGTTTTACAGATCATCCATTAACACATACATTTCAGGACATTTTTGCTCCTGAAATAAAAAATCGACGTGAAGCACATGTCAAGAATGCAGACCAATGCTTAACTAAACCCTGTCTTTAAACTGTACATGTAAAATTCAACATCTGTTTACTTTGGGGATTACCTTATCATGTTTTACAATCTAGCATCAATTTATCAGATTATTTACAACAAAGCCTAAGATTACCCAATCCCAGTAACTCCACATCTGACTATCCCAGCTTGTGATATTTTACAGAGTCTTCATTTTTTTTTATCTTCTTTCTGCGTCTTCTCTTTCCTCTTGTTTCTATGTTTTCTTTCACTGTTATTCTTGTAATTCCCTGGCCACTTGCCTTAAGTCTATTTCACAGTTCATTAACTTCTTTATTAAAGAACATATTGAGCAATAAGAAGAAGCTGAAATTCAAATTTTTCAAATTGGCTGCATTGGTTGGAGAAGAAATAGCACTGGAATTAGCTGTTATTAAGAAATCATTCTAAATGTCAATGGCTTAAGCAAAATTGAAGTTTACTTTTATCTCTATATGCATTCCAAAGATTGATCCAAATAACGTAGTGTTGAGCATCTGTCATTTGTTAAAGATCTTGCATAGCTGTGACTTCATGGCCCAGTCCAGATGACAGTATTAGTCATCCAGGAAATAGAATAGATGTGGAATGAAGAACAGTGGGGAAAGAGAACATGAGTTCTTTCATTTTAACATAGGTTTCCAAAAGTTGTTCCATGATATTTCGTTTGTACATCACTGGCCACTTGCCAACACCTTAGGCAAAAAGCAGACAAGAAACAAAGTTTGAAACTCAGCAGCCATGGTAAAAAAATCAGGAATTTCAAAATTTAGATAATGACTCTGGGAGACAGTTGTTAGATACTGAAACAATCAGTGTCTCTGACTTCCCAGTTATCCAAAAGTGCTCCTTTTTCTCACAGAGAGTTACCTCCTTACTGAGTGAAACAACTTCATCTCCTTCTAGTCCAAAATCTAGAATCTAGGATTCTTGGTTATTTTTCTTCTTTTATTTCAACATTTTCCCTTTCTGTTCACTCTGATTTGACCTAATAATAGTGGCAGTCAGAGTAGAAAAGTGCAATAAAAATTTTCAGAAGAGAATGGGAGAAACAGTCACTGATAATTAACATTATCAAATTTCTGTGGGTGATTATGATAAAGACTTCCTTCTATTGCAATCAAAATAAATTCCTTAGAAAGCATATCAAATGGCCTCTGGTTAAGACTTTGGGATAAAATTCCTTGTCTGTTGTCTTACTTTTTCCTTGTTGCTGAGACAAAATACCTGACACCCAAAGTTAAAAGGGGAAAGGTGCATTTAGCTCAGTTTGTGAAGGTTTCAGTGGCTCCAAGGCAGGGTGGCTTGGCAAAAGGGCAACTGCTCCTGGCATAGATGACAGAAGAAGCAAAAAAGGGAAATGACAAGCCTCTTTCTGTCCCTTATATTATATCCAGTCTACCATGCTTAGAGCAGTGCCAGGGCAATCAGTGCATGGATCCAGCAATCACTCACTCTTAATCCCAGTACCCTTAAACATAGCACTGAACCAAGAATCAATCACACACTCTAGATTCAGCTACCTTTAAAAAATCTTACCCCCAAGACTGCATGAGGCTTTGGCGAGGGGACATTTAGACACAATTCATAGTATTGGTTGAGCTTCCTGATGTGGTGATCTGTCCCAGGACGCTTCTTGGGATGTTGTTCTTGGGAACTGCATACTTTTAAAACTCAGTAGAGGTACTGGATTTTGGGGATGGGAGACTGTTTTAGGAATTAACAGGTATTTCAGGCTTTTCATCACTTTCACCCCATCCAGGGAATTGAACTGAGGTCCTTTACGCTAGATATATACTTATTCCTTTCTAAAAACATTTTAATTTTGAGACATAGTCTTGCTCAATTGCCCAGTGTAAGCTCAGACTTGCAGACCTACTGCCTCAACTGCCCAGAGTGCTGGGATTATAGGTGTGTACCACCATTGCAGGTATTTATTTAACAAAACAGTTCCTTTAGAAATATAGTAGGCAACTGAATCTTTTTCTTCTGGTCAGTTCCACGTGCAAGTAACCCAACGGAAACATCTCCTTAGATGTGATTTATCAGTCTGGGAACTCAGGTCATTTAGTTTTTTACTCCTACCTAATTTTCCCATTCCCCTATCTAATTTAAATCAACAGCATTTTAAGGCTATCTGAAGCCATAGCCTGGGTACAAAGGCAAAATCTTTGCTTTACTTTTAGTTTCTTCTATTTTTGGCAGGAATATTTTAAAGGAAGCTACTTTAACAAGCCATTCTGGTCTTTATTGCCTACAAAGGTGTTTGAGTGCCATCACATCTGTGAATACGTAAACACTAATGTTGAAATTTGATATTGCAATAGTACTGAGAGGTGAGCCCTTGGAAGGGTGCTTTTGTTGCAGGTGAATGAGCCCCAAACAAGCAAAGTGTTACTAAACCTCCACCTTGCAGTAAGTAGAAAAGCTTACTAAAGATCACTGAAGAGTACCATCAGGCACAGATCAACAAGCAAAGAGGGAAAGGAGGAAGAAGAGGAACCCTTGATAACTCATGGTTCCAATACTCAAAGAGTCAGGTGACTCTTGAGTCCCAGGTGGTCCCAGGCCTCTGACTGCAGGGCCTCCCCTTAGATGATCTACCACCTGGGGCTTTGTGACCTCCTGAGTTCAAACACAGATAATCAATAGGATGGTGCTGCGTTTATAGTTGAAAGAGTGGAAGGGAGTACCTCCCTCTACTTGTCTGTCTCTGACCTTACTACTTTGGCCATCAGAGTTTCACCCATTCAATTAGTCTAATTCATTATTTCCAACCTCAGGCTCTGTCATTTAAAAGAAGAAGAAAAGATATAAAACCTGACTCATACTAAATATTACAATTTGAAGAATAGTGTGAGAGAACTACGCAATTATTAAAGAAAACTAAGAAAATAAACTGTAGGATCAGATATCTATCTATATCTATCTATCTATATCTCTATCTATATATATATATAATCTATAGGAGTTTGAACACATACAAGATCAGAGAGATCTAAATTTGCCCCTGACTAAACTTGGTAGAAATTCTAGAAATGCTCTAATTTGAAATAGGGAAGAATTCTTCTCCATAGAGCCTGGTGAATTTTTCCAGGGTCAGATATAGCCATTGGAGCTTAAAACAAAGCACATATCCTTCACCATTCATTCTATTGGATAGCCAGAACTGAGAAGCACTGGCTTCTATCATAAAAGATTTTGTTCAGGTGATAAAACTAAATCCAACTCATGCAGTAAAAATAGAAGGTGGGCTGGTACATAATGGAGTGACAGAAGAGAAATTAGGCATTTTAGGCCAGTACCAGCAAAGTGTTAGTATCTTTAACGTATTCTTATAAAAAGCTATGCCAACTACTCATGGATTAAGTAAATTTACACATATTCCATATTAACACTGTTAGAGGCAGCTGAGCCAGTTAGAAATATTATAGGCAGTCAGACAGGGCTGGGTCCTGGAAGGCACGGAGGACCAGATGTCTGATGACCTTGGAGGAGATACCTCATGCTGAGGACCAGATCTCAAGACAAAGGACCAAACAAATGCATCTACATTCTGGGGACTGATATTCTAATTAGCTCCCTCTCACCCTGGAGCCACTATCCCATCCTTTTAGGGGAAAAGTCACAGCTCCAAGAGTGCCCGCTTCCTAGGTGACTTGCTTTCCCATTTGTCCCTAATGTAATCTATTTTACCTGAACTATTGATTTTATTGGCTGACTACACTTATGTCCCACCCCATGCCCATCTGCCTTGTGAGTTCCCAGTCTTCTTCCCCTACCTTGAACCCATGGTTTTACTCTATAAAAGTCCTTAAAAAGACAGAGCCCTGGGCAACCTGCTTGAACTCCCTTTTGTCTCTCCTCAGACAGAAGTTTTCTCTCAATAAATATATTCTACTCTTCACCTCTGTTGTTCCTAACATTCATTCTTCGATTTTAGAGAACACGAACTCATGGACATAGCAGGTCTGGAGTGTCATTCTCCTATATCCAACACTATAGTTCCACTTTGATGTCTTTTGATTTCTTGACTTCTATTCTGATGGCTTGCACAGAGATTATCTCTCTTTTTCAAGCCTTTTCATGGAGTGCTCACCTAGACTTTATCTGATTTTTTCCTTGATGGTTTGTTTTTTGTTCTTTGGTACTGGGGATTGAACTCATGACTCTACTCTTAACAGGCAAGCGCTTGATTCACTGAGCTAAATTCTTGGCCTTCTATCTGATTTCTTATCAAGCTTCTCTTCAACTCCTACTTTTGTTATATGCATGCACACATGCGTACATACAGACAGTCAATCACAGGCAAATATTGTTAACCTACATAGCCAACTAAGATCCCACAATACTATAACTCCTACCTATAATTTTACCTCAAACATCTAGGAAGTCACAATGATACATTAAAGACTTTTAAAAAAGTAAAAACCAATCAACACATGAAGCTCAAACTGTAAACTGTGGGTCTCTGACAGATTTTTAAAAATCTGTTGTTTCCAGTCATCATTCTGCTTAGACATTCTTGTATCTGTATTTCCAAACTCCATATCTTTTTAATGATCAGTTCCAAACTTTATTTTTTAATTAGCAGTATTGTGTATATAGAACTCACTAGAAAAATATCAACGTTGGTAGAACAGCATTGTGCATACATCTCTAGTTCTCTGTTTGGTAATCAAAAATATCCATTATTTGTCTCCAATCTTAAAATTACTCTATGACAACATCTATTATTTTCTACAAGTATCTAGAATTCAGTTAATACTTATTTCAAGTAGCTTGTTCTCAAAATTACCTGTTTTTCAGTTTCAGGTCATTTTATATTTCTTCTTTTTTCAAATATGCTCTACGGCACTCTGAAATCTCTCCTCTAGAACTTGTCTATACAATTATATTGATCGCATTCCCACTTTATTTTCAAAGTGCACCAGGTAATTGTAGAGTTGCAGCCAAGTCTATGCCATGCTCAGATTTACTTACTGTGCCAATAAAAGGTTTAACTCTTTGGAATTGGCAGCTTAGTACTCTCTGCATATGGTCCCACATTTTGTAGCATGAAGAAAATTCCTACTATGGGGGCTAAACTAACAATCAAAACAGAATTATTGATGGCATTTTATAATGTGCTTGGATGGATTGCTTTCCCCCATTCACTTTGGTGGCACAGTCCCCAAAGCACCCTCAGTCAGAGAAGACAGCATAGTAAATCACAGAACAACCACGTTCCAGATGAAAAAGCTTCTAGAATCTACTGGATATAGTAAGTATCACGTATAATTACAATAACAAGCTGTTGAAAGTTAATGAAGTTAAAGACTATTTCAACATATTGATGCTAATTTGGAAAAACACAAAGAAGTTAAATAATAAAGTAAAAGGCCCAAATATATGATACATATATGGCATTTAGCATATGAATGTCAATAGGAGAAGGTAAAGTATTCAATAATACTGTTGGGACAAAGACCTAGCTAATAAATCTTGTTTCGCTTATCATCTATTGTGACAAAATGAATTTTACATGAATGAAATATATAAATGTTAAAAATAAAATAAATTAAAAGATAACATGACTAGAAAAAGCAAAGGCAGTAATGTTCAGATAGGCAAAGTACGCCCCCCCCTTTTTAAAAAGAAAATATCCAAAATACAAAAAAAAAATTTATATTGCACAAAAAATTTTACTTGTACTGTATCGTCAAACATAATAAAGAAAACAAATTAAAAAGCTAGGAGAATCATTATCCATAATAACTGCCCAAGGCTGTACAAAGCCTCATGCCTTTAAAATAACTTTGTGTCCTTTCTGTCCACCAGGAATTCCTTTGAGTACCGGTTAAGAGTAAGAACTCTAGAATCACAGTCTAATTTTGAATCTTAGCTCTGTAACTTACTAGCTGTAATCATGGATGTGTTAGTGTTTCTGTATCTTAGTTTCCTTTTGTAAAAAAGGAAAAAAAACACAATAAAATGCATGCAAGAATTAAATAGTGTGATACATGTAACGATTAGAAAAGTAGCTGGAATATTATAAGTACTTATTAAATATAGCCCTTACTACCATGACTAAAGTGCTGTGATTATGATCAGTACCTGGAATTTTACTTCATCTCCCATGGTGAGGATATGATGCAAATTTTCATCTAAATTACTGAAATAACTTCCCAACTTGTTCCTCTGACCACATTTTTTTTTTTCTCTTTCTTACCATTTTCTTTACTGCTGGCATCAACTTCTTAAAAGATGGAATTGAATAATATTATTTTCCTTTAAAATCTTCTAGGGATTCCTTGTCACCTGGCTGAACTTTGAACTCTGCTCTGACACACATCAGATTTAATAGATCCTTCCTCACAAGCTAATGGCACCTCCCAATCTCACATATATAATTATGAAGATAAAAGAACTGTGACTTGTCACACTAGATCTATCACATTAGCATATAGCCTCTATTATAATGTAACCTGATGGCACTTAGTGTGGCTTAGTGTGGTTTCAAACATACTCACATTTTTGGTTCATAAGTTTTAAAACATTGAGATCTTTTTACATTGAATTTAAAGCAGGTTCAGTATGTCTGGAAGCACTGTGATAATGCTAATATGATACTCAATTTTTTCAGCTATGTTTGAAGATTTTCTGGGCTCTTTTGATAATACAGGTGTCTGGGTGTCTAACAGTATCTCAGAAATGCCTTAATTGTAAGTATAGTCATCTCTAGCCCAGAAATTCCTCCTCAGCTTCAGTCATTTAATATGAATAGCTTGCTAGATAGCCACATATAGAAATACCGTAAGTATTTTAAACTTGGCACTGAAGTATATACCTCTTTTTATTCTTCACTCATCCACTTTCCCCGACCAAAACCTAAGAGGCGTTTGCTATTCCTCCTTCTCACCTCAAAACCTAATCAGGCACAGATCCTTCCTGATTGCTTTGGAAAATGTCCTCTTCCCTCTAGCAATCATTATTCTCGGCAGTTTCGGCATGGATGATGGTAATGACCTCCCCCCCAAATCTCTGTGCTGTAACTCATCCCACTTCAGTCATTCTCTCCACAGCTACCAGAAAAAGTCTCTAAAATTTAAATCTTACCACCTTCCTCTCACAAAATCCTCAGTAGTCTTGCCATAATGCTGCAAATTCTTCACTCTGATGTAAGATCTTTCATAAATGTTTTCCTGTGTACCTCTCTAGACTTAGCCCCATTTCCTTAGACTCATCTGTATCTAAGTAATTGCATGTTTCTGCATGCTAAGTGATCTCACACAAGAGTTATTTTAATCTCAGCTGGCATGGGATCCTTTCCCTTTGCTATCGTCCTCATTGGCTAAATTTTTCCTGCAGGATTTTTAAAATTTTAAATTGACAATTTATAATTGTATAAATTTATGAGTGACAAAATGATATTATGAGTTGTGAAATAATGTAGAATAATTAAATTTATCAATTAATATTTTCATTACTTCAGATATTTTTTATGGTATATTTGAAATTTATTCTCCTGGAAATTTTGAATATACAATATTTTTTATTATCTATGCTTATTATGCTATGTAGAGCAACTAAAAAAAATTTCCCCTGAGATTATATATACATTGACCATTATTTTCATCTGCTTCTGTGAGTTCAATTGACTCAGATTCCACATATAAGTTAAGAACATGTGGTGTTTGTCTTTCTGTGCCTTGCTTATTTTACTTGGCATTATGTTCTCCAGTCTATGTTTTCCAGTTCTACTACTGTTGGCACAAATGGCAAAATTTTCTTTTTTTAAACTTGAATATCATTCATGTATATATATATATATATATATATATATATATATATATTTGCTCACTCATATAGTAATTTTATTTTAATTTTTAAAAGAACTTATATACAGTTATACATGATGACTATATTACTTTCCATTTCCATTCCATTTTTTCTCTTTGCTAACAGCTATTTTCACAATGAGAGATTGTAGATTTGCTTTGCAGTGTCCTAATGATTAGGACTACTGAGCACTTTTTCTTATCTGTTGGCCCTTTGTATGTCTTCTGAGAAAAGTCTGTTTAGATACTTAGATCTTTCATAATGTGTTTTCTTTAGAGTTGTATGAGCTCCTTACGTATTCTGGATAGTAATCCTTGGTATTAGGTTTCTTTAGAAAAACAGAACCATCAAAAATCTACATATAATGCTAAGAGGGTATGTATTAGGTTGGTGCCCATGACCAGAAGTTGGATGAGTCCAATAGCCAACTGCAGCAGGCTGAAGAGCTGGGGAAGCCGGCAGGTATTCAGCCCAAAGAACTGGAATCATCAGTACAAGGGGACCAGTGATGTAGACACCATCTGAGGTGAAGGCCTAACGAGTTCCTGAAGGTTTGCCAGACCACGCCTGTGTTCCAAGTGGGAAGAACTGGGAGTCTGTTGTCTGCAGGTGATACCAGCAGCAAAACCTGCATTTTCTCTGCAAGAATTAGGCTTGTGTGGGAGTGGCATGCATACATGTGCATGCTTTCTCTTTCGGCTTTTTGATGCATCCAGGCCTTCAGCCTGTTGGATAGTGCTGCCTACATCCAGCCAGGCCTTCCTCCATCAGTTTGCTGACTAGACGCTAGTCATTTCTGGAGACATCCCTGCAGTAGGTGTCTCTCCACCCAGTTAAATTGATAATGAAAGTTAACTATGATACCCCTTATCAGATTCTCCCAGTATATGGGTTATCAGTCCATGCTGCTTTGCCTTTGCCAGGTGAAACTTTTCATTTCCTGTATTTCCATTTGCCTAATTTTGCTTTTGTTGCCTGCATTTTCTGGGTCCTATTCAAAATGCCATTGGTTAGACTAAGTTCACGTAGCTTTTTCCTCTGGTGCTTTCCTCCTGAACTTTCTGGCATTACACATAAATAATTAATCAGTTTTGAGTTGATTTTTTATATGATTCAAGGTAAACTTCCAGTTTCATTCTTCTGCATGTGAATATCCAGTTTCCCCAACATTAGTACTGACCAAACTGTTTTTTCCCATGGCATGTTCTTGGCACCTTTGCCAAAAATCCATTGACTTTCCATATATGGGTTCATTTCTGTTCTGTTGTCATTATGTCTACTCCCCCCACCCCGACAAGCCTTTTTCATTTACTAAAGCCTTGCAGTGTAGTTTGAAAGTTGATAGTGTGAGACTTCCAGTTGTGTTCTTCATTTCTTGTCAGTGCCTCAGATTTGCGGGCATCTTCTTGTTGTTCCTCATTGTTGCTTGCTTTGTTCAATTTCATTTGTGTCATTCAATAGGAATTTGATAATTTCTTTATTTCTAGGAAAAATGACATTGAAATTCTAATAAGGATTGTATTATCCAGACATTTTAATAACATTAGTTCTTCCAGTCCATGAACATGAAAAACAGGATGTTTTTCTACTTATTTGTGTCTTCTTCATGTTATATTATACTATTGACATTATTCAAACTGTCTAAATATTTATATATTAATATTTATGTTATTTAATGTGTCATAATTCTGTCATTTTCTCTCTATAAGTGTTTCATCTCTTTGGTTAAAATTTTTACCCTAAGTATTTTATTTTCTGTAGTTTTTATTAAATGGGGTTCCTCTATCTTCTTTAAAAAATTGTTCATTGTTTATATGCAGTTATGATAATGATTTCTAGTGACTTCTGTGTGTCAATTTTGTATCCTATAATCTTATTGTATTTGTACATTCTAACAATTTTTTTGGTGAGGTCTATAGGATTTTCTATGCACAAGACCATATCACTACCAAAGAGAGACAATTTAACTTCTTTTTTTTCCTCTTTAGGTACTTATTCCTTCTTTTTCTTGCCTAATAGCTCTGACTCGGCCTTCTAATATTCTGGTGGATAGAAGTGGCAAGAAGGAGCATGCTTGCCTTATTCTAGATCTTAGAGGAAAGACTTTCAGTTTTTCACACTTGAGTATAATGTTACCTGTACACTTCTTTTATATGGCTTTTATCCTATTGAGATACTTTCCTTCTATACTTAGTTTGGTGATAATTTTGTCATGAAAGAATTTTGAATTCTGTCAAGTGTTTTTCTGTGTCATTGAGATTATCATATAGTTGCTAATCTTTATGCAGTTAACACAATGTAGCACACTTATGGATTTGCATATTTTTACCTATCCTTTCATTTCAGAGATAAATCCAACTTGACCAAGGTGGACAAACTTTTTGTTTTGTTGTTGAATTCAGTTTGAAGAACTGCCTAACAGACTGGCAAAGCTTGGGGTTGTGTCTGTGGATGATTGTTATATAGGCCGCAAACTGTGGAAGGAAGACTCACCTTGGACTTTGGTAGCTAAAACCAGTAAAGCTTATAGGATGGGCAGAATGAAAAAGGAAAGGAGGAAATTTGCTCTTTTTTAATCCTCAGAGGAGCTCCAGTCTTCACCACAGTATCTACTTCCTCAGGCTTGCAGTGCAGACTCTTTAGTTTTCTAATACAAACTCACTGACTTTTCAATATGAAAGTGTTGCAGATTCTGCAGTGAGCTCGAGGCCTTTGACCTTCCACTGGATCCTCCAGCTCTTCTGAACATAGCTATTGTGAATCCTTGTACCTCTGATTCTCCAAGGTGGCCACTGTAAGCCTAGGGAGTAAGTCATATATATATATATATATATATATATATATATATATATATATATATATATATATATATATATTTTCATGTTAAATATACTCCTCTAGTGAACCATAATAGAGTGTTGTAGTGGCTTCAAAACTGGTAGATTTTCTTAAAGGAAAGAGAAGTATGAACATTGCTCCACTTGAATCTGTGCTCAATTATTTTAAGGACACTGAAAGATTTTTTGGTGTTTTTCTATTTTTATTTTACACTGATAACTTGTTTGCTTACATTGGTACTCAAAAGCGTTAAATGCCATAATGAACAAATGGCAAGAATTCAGTTCTATTGGGGTAACTTCAAATCTCTTCCCCCTAGAGTATGTATGATCAGATTTTTCAAGAAGGATGTCCAGGAGGATGGCTGGAATTGCAAATTCATTAAAATACAGATTAGAAGTCATTGCATCCATTCATGTGATGTGAGATCAGATGATTCTAATTTTCCGCAGAACCTCCTCAGTGGGCTGCTGAATTTTCAATATTTTTCACAGACAATTATGGGTGAATAATAGACATAGTCCTTCATAGCAACAGTGAAGGAAAATAGTATTCATTTAGAAATAAAATACTGTCTGATTGTTCCTTATTTTTACATATACCATCTCCCACATATAAAAATATAAAAACCTAGAAGTTTAAAGATTTTTCTCATTCACTGGAGTTAAACGTGCCCTATTTTTATTCACCCAAGAGGCGTAGCAAGGTAAGAGTGCTTTTATAACAATTACTGAAGCCTTGCTTTGGCAAAGATAGTCAGCTAGATAAACAAGAAGAAATAGTGTACAGCTGACTATTTCATCAAAGATTTTATATGATGTTGGTAAAAGACTGTTTTTCTTTATTTACATAAATCTTGTTTTGCTCAAGAAAATGGATGATACATAAACACTTTTGATGGATTTTATCCATCTAAAGAAGAAATGAAGTTATATAGATGTTTAAAATGGTAACACAAATATAATGCTCTGTAACGCAAAAATGATAAGCCTTTTTAAATTAAACAATCCCCAAATAAAGACATCAGGGTAAGTTAATAAAAACTTGCTTTTGTCCTCCCACATATTATCCAGTTAATTTTTTTTAACAATTAAATTACCCAGATAATAAGTACTGCTTCACTGATATTTTGAAATTGATCCAGTCAGGGGCCAGATTTATGAACCTGTCATTGACTATCACTGCTTCTACACAGTACATTCCATGAGATAAATAACGTGTTTATTTTTTCTTTCATTGATAAACCCCACAAATTCTTGTGGAGCTTCTTGCAGAAAGCTGTCATTAAATATTTGGTAAGTGAGTAAGTGGTATCCTCTAGGATAAAAGGTATAGAAGTTAGGAAAGTAAAAATCAAATCATTAAATAAGATTATTCAGTAGAAGTGTTACAATTTATCTGATTCATTCAAATGATCCAACAGGCAATAAACTAAACAGAATATCCATAATGCTGTTGATAACAATATCTGTACAGTTGTAGTATTAGAACAGTTCTATCTGATTCTGAACTGGATAATGTGATTCTAAATAGAGCAACATTAGAGTAGAATTTTATGAGAAATAGTAAGTGTAATTCTCTGGGAAAATATATTCACATAACAGCTGGAAATCAAGGAATATTTTATAGCAATCATTCCTGAGAAAAAGTATTCACACTTGGTATGCTCTATGATCTTTCTTCAGTAAATTTTTGTGGAGCACTTACTGTTCATAAAAAAGAGTCCTAGGAGGTAAAAGGGAGAGCATAACAAATTAGTCTTTATTCCTTAAAGATGGTTTTTTTTTTGGTTACCTATTGTTGACTCATCCTTCTTTCTTTAGATAGAAAAGGCCAACTTTTTTTTTAAATTAACTTTTCTGACACATTGAGATGAGATAGGACTCCCAAAAGTCATCTCAGAACTTTACCCATTATTGACTTGCTGTTTTGTTTTTTCGTTTTTTTTTTTTTTTTTTTTTTTTTTTTTTTTTTTTTTTTTTTTTTTTTTTTTTTTTTTTTTTTTTTTTTTTTTTTTTTTTTTTTTTTTTTTTTTTTTTTTTTTTTTTTTTGTCTTTTTGAGTCAGGTTATCCCAATGCAGTTCAGGCTGGCCTTGAGCTTACTTTGTAGCCCAGGCTGGTCTCAAACTTGCAATGATCCTCTTGCCTCAGCCTCCCAACATTATTGATTTTTATAACCAGGATATTATTTAGATATATGATCATATATGCACCTATTCCAAAGCAGAGACTACTTGATATATGCAAAAAATCTCATAGAAACTTGAATTTTGAACTAAAAAAAATTAAGAG
>PVJX010030298.1:0-22147 GCA_004027295.1 Dolichotis patagonum
ATTTTGAAGGACAGTTTTGCAGGGTATGTCAGTCTGGGTTGGAAGTGGTTTTCCTTTAGGATCTGAAAGACTTCACTCCATGCTCTTCTTGATTTCATTGTTTGTGTTGAGAAGTCTGCCGTGATTCTGACAGGTTTTCCTTTATAGGTGATCTCTCTTTTCTCTCTAACAGTTTTTAGTATTCTATTCTTATGTTGGACTTCTGGGATGGTGATTATTATGTGTCTGGGTGTACTTTTATTTTGGTTATGGCTATTTGGAATTCTATATGCTTCAATTATCACAGATGTCTGTTTCTCTTCTCACATTTTGGAAGTTTTCAGCTATTACTTCTGTAAATATCCTCTTGATATCATTTGGGCTGTCGCCTTCTTTTTCATTTATCCCTATTAATCTTATGTTATTTTTCTTTGCATCATCTTGCAGCTGTTGAATTGTTATTTCCTGATTCTTTGATATTTTTAAAAGATCTTGTCTTTTCTGCTTCACTGGCTGCAATCTTATCTTTGAGGTCTGAAATTTTATCTTCACTTTCATTGAGGCAGTTTTTACAGCTTTCAGTAGAATTTTTGATTTCCTGTATATCTCTTTGAATCTGCTTTATGCATTCTGTTTGTTTCTTATATTGTTGTTTCAGGGATTCTATCTGTTTGCTTTGTTCCTCTAATTTTTTAGCTGTGTTTTCACTAGATGCGTTCACTATTTCTTTCACTATTTTTATCAATTCTTCTTTTACCTGGGCAAGTATTTTTGGTTTGAATTTCTCCATAGCTTTCCCTATTTGCATATTTATTTCATTTGATATCATTTCAGACATTTCAGGTGTATGGCTTCTTTTTTCTTCTATGTACATGGCTTCTAACCTTTCTTGGGGAGGGCTAGGGCTTTGAGCCTGCCTTTTGGTCTTTCCTTTTGTCATTTTTCTATATTTCCTTACTTTGAGCGGTGTTTCAAAGCTTTCTCTGCTTGTGTGGTGAATTACCTCTTACACCCTCAGTTCCTGGAGGGCCAGTGGCTCCCCCACAGGCTCTTGGCTTCCTCACAGGGTCCTAACTCCCCTCTGTGGGCTCCTGGCTCCCTAAGTTGTAAGGCAAATGCTGGGTGTGGCACCCCGGAGCCTATGGAATCTCAGGCAGGCCAGGCCACCATGCTTTGTCCCAGGCAGGTCTCCAGGAGTTTCCCTGCCAGTGAAGGGTGGGCCTACAGGTCCCAAAGAGTCAGGCCAGAATGTTGGTTTCTGAAAAGTTCCCGGTCCCAAACAGACCTGGCCAAGATGCCAGTCTCCACAATTTTCCCAATCCAAACAGCCCGGGCCACTCTGCAGGTCTGAGAGGTTCGGGTCCCAAAGAGACAGGCTGCGATGCTGCTTTCTGGGAGACTTCCTGGGGGTGAGGGGCGGGGCTATGGGCCCAAAGAGACCTGGCCCAGATGCCGATCTCCAGGCAGTTCCCTGTGGATGAAGGGCAGGCCTACCAGTCCCAAACAGTCGCACCGAGATGCAGGTCTGCTAATGTAAATATTCTCAATAAAATACTACCAAACAGAATGTAGCAACTTACCAAGAACCTTTGCCAAGTAGGATTTATCCCAGGGATGCAGAGATACACAAATGTAACACACCATATCAACAGAATCAAAGGGAAAGATCATGTTATCATCTCAACAGTTGCATAAAAAGTATTTGATAAAATCCACCACCATTCATCATAAAATTCTTTCAGGAAATTAGAATAGATTGTTTTTATCTCAATCTAATAAAAGTCATCTATGACAAAGCAGTAGCTAATATGGTAGTAGATGGTCAAACACTGGAAGCTTTTACTCTGAAATCAGGAACATGACAAGGATGTCTATTATCAACACTCCTAGTTAATATAGCTCTAAAAACATTAGCCAGACCAATTAGAAAGGAAAAAAGAAATAAAAGGAATAAAGACAGGAAAAGAAGAAGTTAAATTATCATTATTGATGAATGACATGATATTCTACACAGAAGACCACAAAAACTCCACCAAAAGACTTAGACTGAATAATGGAATTTAGTGACATTTTATTAGTTCTTAGTAAAGAATAAGTAACACTCATATGATCTGATCATTTTTGCATGCCTACATCTGGTAATCTAAGCAACTCCTTGAGGTTAGCGATATATAATATAACAATTACTGATAAATTCCTATCACCTTGTTTTGAAAGCTTGTATTGTTTTTAAAGAATTTCATTTAAAGAGGAAAACAAAACAAAACAGAAAAAAGGGTAGCAATAATACAGAATTCCAAGGAAAAAAAGAAAAGAACAAAAAAACCACTAAGAAATCAACCACTACTTGATGAATTACATACTGTCATCTTGGAAACAATTGTTCAAGTTACAAAACAAAAGCATACAAAGTAGACATTTGAACTTTGAGACTGTTAATAGTTCTGCTCCACAATCTAACAAAACAGTAATATGGCCCTCCATATTACACACTTAAACATACATGCAGTTATATCCTTTCTTTTCTTCTCTTTTTTACAGTAGCAGTTATACATTTGAGGTTTTATTACTCCTACATTTCTTATTACTTTTTACACTAGAGACACAATATGATATTTATAAATATGATTCTTATTTATTTCACTAATTAGGATAGTCTCAAGTTGTCTTCATTTACCTATGAAGGCCTCAAGATCATCCTTATTCATAGCTGAGTGATATTCCACTGTATAAAAATACCACATCATTTACATCCACTCTATGGTTGATGGGTATCTTGGTTGTTTCCAAGATGCAACTATTACACATTGGGCTGCTATAAACATGGGTGCACATATATCACTGTGATATGACCTTTTCAGTTCTTCTGGGAAAATACCCAGGAGGGGAATAGCTGAGTGGAATGGAATTTCCAATCCTAGTCTAATGAGAAATCTCCATACTGATTTGCATAGTGGTTGCACCAGTCTACACTCCCACCAACAGTGGAGCAGTGTTCCTTTTTCCCCCAGCCTCACCAGCATTTGTTATCAGTTGATTTCTTGATGGCACCTATTCTTTCTGGAGGGAGATGAAATCTCAATGCTGTTTTAATTTGCATTTCTCAAATGACCAGTGATGGTGAACATTTCTTCATGTATTTATTTGCCATTTGTATATCTTCATCAGAGAACTGTGTGTTTATCTCAGATGCCCGTTTTTGGAAAGGGTCTTTGAATTTGGGGGGTTGATGTTTTTCAATTCTTTATATGTTCTTGATATAAGTCCTTTGTCTGAGGGGTTGCTGGCTATATTTCTTTCCCGTTCTGTGGGTTTTCTTTTCACTCTGATGGTGATTTCTTTTGAAGTGTAAAACCTTTTCAATAATATGATATCCCAGTTGTTGATTCTCTGAAGCATTTCCCATGAAGTTTGCGTTTTGTTCATGAATTCTCTGCCTACCCCTATGTCTCCAAGACTTCTAGCAACCTTATCATCCAGTAGATTTAGTGTTTCTGTTTTAATGTTTTGGTCTTTGATACACTTAGACTTTAGTTTTGTGCATGGTGATAGGCATGGATCTATTTTCAGTCTTCGGCATGTGGAGAGCCAATTTTTCCAACACCATTTATTAAACAGGCTATCCTTCCTCCAGTGAACATGTTTAGCCTCTTCGTCAAATATCAGGTGGCTGAGTGTCTTTGTACTTATACTTGCATCTTCTAATCTGTTCCTTTGATCCTCAGGTCTATTTCTTTGCCAGTACCATGATGATTTTATCACTGTGGCTTTGTAGTACAGTTTCAAGTCAGGAATTGAGATGCCTCCTGGCTTGTCTGTATTGCCCAGAATTGCCTTTGCTGTTCTGGGTTTCTTCTGTTTCCAAATGAATTTTAAGAGTATTTTGTCTATATCTGTGAGGTATGTCAATGGTATTTTGATTGGGATTGCATTAAATCTGTATAATAATTTGGGGAGTATGGCCATTTTCATGATGTTGGTTCTTCCTAGCCAAGAGCATGGAACATCTTTCCATGTTCTAATATCCTCTTCAATCTCCTTTTTTAAATGTAGTATAATTTTCAGTGTATAAGTCTTTTACATTTTTAGTTAGGTTGATTCCTAAGTATTTCATTTTTTTTTTGATGTTATTGTGAAGGGAGCTATTTCCATAATTTCTCTCTTGGTGAGTTTCTTGTTTGTGTACAGGAATGCTACTGATTTTTGAACATTGATTTTGTATCTACCTACACTGCTGAATTTGTTTATTACCTCTAGTAGTCTTTTAATGGAGATTTTTGGGTCTTCTGCATGAAGAATATCATGTCATCTGCAAATAGTGATAATTTAATTTCTTCTTTTTCTATCTTTATTGCTTTTATTTCTTTCTCTTGTCTGATTACCCTGGCTAGTGTTTTCAGAACTATATTGAATAGGAGTGGTGATAGTGGACATCCTTGTCTTGTTCCTGATTTTAAGGTGAAAGGAAAGCTCGTATTGTTATTATTTGGCTTTTTTTGTAGTTCTTGTAGTTGTTGTTTGTTTGTATCTTTTGTTTTTTGTTTTTCTTTTCTGAACATCTTTCTGTTTTTCAATTAAAATACAGATAAAAATTCACTGAGAAAGAAATTAGGGAAGCCATTCCTTTCTCAAGAGCACTGAAAAATAAATTGAAATAGTTAGAAATCAATCTAACAAAAGAAAGGAAAGAACTCTACATTGAAAACTGCAGTGCTTTGAAAAAGGAGATGAAAGACGATATTAGAAAATGGAAAGATAAGCCCTTGCTCTTGGGTAGGAAGAACTGATAGAGCAAAAATGGCCACAGTTCCAAAATTGTTACATAGATTTAATGAAATCCTGATCAAAATTTCAGTATAATGCCTAGAAGAACTAAAGAAAACAGTCCTAAACTTCATTTAAATCTGAAGAAACCTTGAATAACAGCAATTCTTTGCAATAAAGGAAAGGCAAGGGACATCACAAACCTGGACTTGAAATTACGCTATAAAACTCCTGTAATAAAAACAGCACCATACTGGCATAAAACAACATCAACAGCAAACAGACCTGCGGATCAGTGGAAAAGATTAGAAGAGGCACAAACCCTCCAAAATCATAGCCGTATTTTTTTCAACAAAAGAATCAAAAACTTTTACTGGAAGGAAGATAGCTTGTTTAATAAATGGTGCAAGAAAACTGGCTTTTCACATGCCAAAACTAGTCTCATGTTTCTCACCATACACTAAACTAAAATCAAAATGGATCACAGATATAAATATTAAAAGAGTGAGAAACGCTAAAATCTGCTGGAAGCTAGAGTAAGTAGAATTCTTGAAGACATAAATAAAAGGCTAAAACTTTATGAACAAAACTCCATTTGCATGGGAAATATTGTGAAGAATCAACACAGGATCTCAGTGTATCAAAAAACTTTTGCATACCAAATGAAATCACCAACAAGGTCAGGAACCCATTCATAGTGGGAAATTTTTTTCCAGCTATTGCTCAAAGGACTACTATCTAGAACATATAAAAAACTAAAGAAAAAAACATACTCACCAAATTTAAAGACCCAATACAAAACGTATGCATCTGAAATGAATAGATGAAATGCAAACAGCAAATAAATATATGAAAAATGTTCAAAATCACTGATCATTTGAGAGATGCAAATTATAATAACACTGAGATTCCATCTCTTCCCAGAAAGAATGACTATTATCAAAACCAACCAATAACAAATGGTGGCTGGGCTGCAGGGAAAAAAGGAACCCTTCTTACTATTGCTGGGTGTGTAGACTGTTGCTACCATGTGGAAAGCAGTGTGGAGATTCTTTAAGAAGCTAGGACTAGAGGTTCTAATGGAACCTCTAGTCTAGTTCCATCAGCAATTCTCCTTCTTGTTATCTTCCAAAAGAATTAAAAGCTTCATACCACAATAATATACACACACCCATGTTTATAGCAGAACAGTTTGTAATCGCTAAATCTTGGAAACAGTCCAAATGCTCATCAACTGAGGCATGGATAAAGCTGTTTTTGTTTTTGTTGCTGTTTTTTTAATACAATGGAGTACCTCTAAGCCATATAGGGTAAACTTGAGATGTTTCTATGTAAATGGATGGACCTTGACACCATACTTTTAAGTGAAATAAATCAGACATATGTGCAAATACTGCATTGTTTCTCTGGTGTGAGAGACTGAAAGTGTAAATAAAGACTAAAATAGTAGCTATTGTTAAATAGGAAGATATTGCTCAAATGGGAAGGGACATGAGACAGGGATTAGGAGTAGAGGAAGTAAGAATAAATCAAAAAAGAGACTAGAAAGAAAAAATAGAAACAAAACTTTGTAAATGAGGAGAAGAGGTACTGAAAGAGAGGGGAATGGAAATAAAAGAAGAATCAAGATATATCATGTAAAAGTCCAGATTCCCTATGATGAATGTGATCATTATTTATAAGATGTATGAATAAAGTTAACTACTAAAAAAAGGACACAAAAGAGAATTATTATGGTAAGATTCCAAAATTTGAATTGCTGCCTTAAACTTTTTCAATTATTTAAAATTTAGGATATTTTAGAAAATGCCAAAAAAGCCAATTAAATTTAAAATGTTTCAATAAAAATGAGTTAAAATGTTTCATTACATTTTAAAATAAACTGAGAAGGCAGTTGTATTTAACAAATGAAATTAAAAAGCAATTTATCTTTTTTATTGTAGTTATTGTGTTTTCACAATAAATGAAAAAAAAATATTGGTTTCTTTTTAAAACACAGAAATATACCACATTTCTAGGGTTTGGTGAAATCCAAAATCAAGGCAATGGCATCTATGATAGGTCTTTTTGCTGCATTATGGTACAGCAGCTGGTATCTTGTGAGTAGGTGAGACCTAGGACAAGAGGAGACTGAACTCACCTCTCTATAGGAAACCCACCCCAAGAAAAGGAATTTAGTCTCACCATAAGGACAACACTTAACACATTTATGAAGATATTGTCTCAGTGACCCAAACACCTCCCAAGACCACCACATTGTGGATCAAGTGTGTAACACATGATCTTTGGAAGACTCATTCAAACCACAGGACAGTGTTATTCAAACAATGGAAAAGTACAAATGTTTCTTTGGTTTGAGTATATTGCCAATTTAGAAAACTAAATCATAGAAGGGTGCTTGAAATAAGCATGTAAAGAGGAAAAAATACAGAACAGAAAAAGGATAAATCAATCATGGATAGAGAGGAGAAATGACAGGAAAATAGAGAGTAAAAAAAGAAATAACGTGAGCAAAGTGCTAGGTAAGTAAGACATGAAGCCACTGATCACAAAACTTTGAATACTTGCTGGGTTTTTTGAAGCTTTAAATAGTGTTTTCTTCATTACACTAGAGATGCTATCTCTGTGTTTTCAAACAAGTTTACTTTGGAGATCCTAAGATTTTTATTCAGTTCTAAAAGATTCACTCTTATGCCAAAGAGAAACTTAGACGATAAAATTAACTTAAAAATATGTACAATGTTGATTCTGAAATCTAGTATCTCCCATTCAGCTTGAAGGTCATTGATTTGCATATTTGACCCCAGGTTTGCATATGCTTCTAAAGAAAGTCCTGGAAGTATTCCAGCATCAGTACTCCACTTACCTGTCTTTACATATTTGTATTACCTCATTTAGTTTACAAGAGCACAATTAGGGAGACATTATTATCCACATGCCTCAGATAAGAAAAATGACACATGGAAAGTCCCTGGCATGACATGCCAGTTTTGGAACAGGCAACATCTAGATTGTCCCTAAGTGTTAATGGCAGAAACCATACTTTTATTTTACCCCTGAAATTACTGTACATTTGCTCACAATTGCAATGCTAAGCCTTCTCCCAAAACTGCCCATAGTACTTCTGAGGATTCTGACATCTGTATTTTAGCCATCTTTCTTAATCTCACCAAGGTTTAAGACTGGAATTCATTAAACATTCTCCATTCCACAAGATCCTCATGTCACATCATTTTTTTAAATTGGAAGTTTATTTAAATAAATCAAATGCCATGGATTGGTATTAGGGTGAGTTTTAAAAATTCATTGCATGGACCAGATCCCCTCAAGGAATGTAATCATGTACTGCAAACATGAAGCAATAAAAATAAACATTAAAAATATTAATTAATGGGAATGAAAGAAGGAATACTGCATAAAAATTTTCCCAAAAATAAACTAACTCAATTTTATATTACTAAAATTCATACTCACTACTATTAAGTCCTACATTTGCTTAAATGGAGTAGAAACTTACAAGAAAGTTACTTTTTTGTCTACCAACACTATTCTTACAAGAAAATCTTGACATTCAACTTGACCACTAAAATGAGAAAACATGTGAACTGAGGTAAACACAGTAAACTTCTAGAAATGGAGAAAACCAATAAAAGTAGACAGAGCTCAGTATGGAAGGAGAAAGAGGGATACAAGGAATCTGAGGTAGAAATTAAAATAAGATAGGAGAAATGTATTTTCATCTTCTGTAGTACAGTGCAGTTATACTTAGCATAGAATTATTTTATATTTCAAATAAGCTAGAAGAATTGGCACATGTTTGAGGTGATAGATATGATTTGATCATTACATAGTATACACATACATTGAAATGTTATGTTCTATAGATATAGTATACATATACTATATGTATGTAGTATATATATACTATATATAGAACATATATAGTATGTTCTATAGATATAGTATATGTTAATATGTTAAGAAAAATAAATTCAAAAATAACTTCAAATTAGAGCTTTCTGGTTCCTGGAGCTCCTTCCAGTTCTCTTTTGCAAACACTGAAGATTCTCTCACTTCTGTGGTATTTGTATCTCTGGGCTTTATTTACCCACCTCACAATTCTGCCAAATGAACTAGAGTTAGCAAGATCTCTCCAATAAAAATAAAATTCTATCTCTACCTAGAGCTCCCATTTCTCTTTGGGAGCTAACCTGGTCTTATCTTGCCTTCTTTGAGTAAGCTTAAGAATCCAAAATACCTCACATATGCCGTACTTTTACCCCAAAATTCCATCATCAACTTGGAATATCACAGGGATCTCCATGCTGTGTGCATGTTTGTGTGCGTGTGTGTGTGTGTGTGCGTGTGCACATGTGTGTACATGCATGTGTTTTCTCCCTCCATAAAGGAGTTAGGTTTCATGTGCCTGTGGTTTACCTGATCTTGAATCTTCATGTGGTGCATGTCTGCCTCATATCATGTTAGGTCTTTGTGCTGCTATGATTTTCATGATGTGAAGGTAAATGTTACTATAGGTATTTGTTTCACAACTCCATGCATTCACTTGCTTTTTGCTACCTAAACTTTGTCCACTATCATCTGAGAAAGTTCCTCACAGTGTTTTTTTCTTATTTTTATTTTTATTAGTACACATACCCATAATATTAAATGGAAATAAATCAGACTAATGCTGTTTTATGGCAGACCATTGCCTTTCCTCTTTGGGTTTGATTTTAAGGCCCTTGTAGCTTTTAGCTCTGGCTTGCTGGTGTGTTGTGGATGTCATAGTCTTTGGAGGCTGTGCTTATTTCTTGACTTCGTGTTTTGTGTGTGTTATTTTAACTTCACAGCCTTAAGATGGGTCTTCGTTTTACCCACAATCTCCTGGAATGCTTGTTAGTCTCAGAGTGATCTGAGAATTCACTTAGTTATCTCAGTCCCTTCAGTTCTCAGCATGGATTTTGGAAAGACCAGGAAAAGTCCTGGCTTTCTCAAAGCAGCAGGAGAGGAAAGGTGCTTTCATATACACATCTTCTAGCACGTCCTGCTTTCCCTTTAACTGACTGCTTTCTTGTAGGTGATGTCCTGATCTCAGACAGATGAATATAGCCTGTAGATCTTATCTGACCCTTGTTAAGGATTCTGATGTTTGGGCAGAAAAGCTTATAGCTTTGTTTATGCGATACAGACAATCTTCACTAGGTTGCTCAATCAAACAATGAACAAATAAACAGTATTTAATACTTAAAAAAATTTCCTCATATATTTTGTTTAATTGGAGACATCTGTAGATCTAACTTTCTTTTATCAGCATATGTCTATGGAGTGTTTGCTATCTGGCAGGAGTTTCTATGTCACTCATATATTCAACATATAATTCATCTGATTTCTAACTCAAAAGCCATTTTTATTCTGCTTCCCAACTTCAGCTGTCATTGTCTGTCATGACTGCTATTCTTCTTTCTGGTATTTATGGTGGAAAGAGTCATTACTAACCATTATAAGGTCATCTGTACAACACTACTGAGTAGCGACAGGCAGGTTTTGTTCAAACTCTAAGAGGATGCATCTTGCAGGATGGATATTAATGCCACTGCATCCATCTTCCACATTTCCTGACAAGAGCATCTCTAATAGCAATTATATCTGCACAGCAGCACTGAGAGAGGGTGTAGCACATTATCACCAAGAACTGCCCATTACAGAAGATTTACAATATTATAAAAGAAAGCACGTTGTCTTTATTCTATTTTTAATTTTGTTCTTTATGTCTGGAGAGGCAGGTCCTGTGCAGAGGGGGTCTCAGTGCTCAGGTGTGTAGTGTGAGCTCACAGGGCAGCGAGACTGCCCTGCAGGCTCCAGCTAGGTGTTGGCACCTTTCTTCTTCCATGGTGACATATAAGAATCACGCATAGAGGGGCCCAGGAGGTAGTCAACATGTCTTTTTCCAAAATAGTTTTTTGCTTAATTTTAGGTTTATTTGTATATCCTAAAATGACCTATTGTCAATTCTATTGCAGTAGTCAGTAGTGGGAACATCACTGATTCAAACCGATGTGAGGTATACAAATAATGTTTAAATTCTCCTGGATTATGAAGCATTTTAAGTCAGAGGGTCAAACTTCAAACAATGACTCTGTCTAGGCAAATCATAAGTATTAGTCAGGTGGTGAGACTGACCTGTGATTTGTTTCATGGTTGATGTTTTATACTCGAATCTAACAACACAGACATAAAACATTTTCATACTGAGTACAAAAATCATTCAAATGCAAAAATAAGGACTTTGTTTTTTAAATTTTTTAAAGAAGCAGATGCTTTCTTAATTCATCTACCATTCAGCAGTGATAGAGACACTAATGGACATAAGAAAATACTTAGAAGCCAAACAGCAATTGACATAGGACCTTAGAGCTGGAGAGGAAGAGTGGGTAGAACTCTAGGGAATTATGAGGAGTGCATCCATGCAACTGGAGCAGCTTTTCTTCGATCCAGCCAGCTGTGATTGAGAAAACCCCACATCAATAGATGCGTAGAGTTTTTTAAAATGAGTTAGAAATTCATATTTCATGTTCACTTATTTTTCAATATTGATAACTAATGAGGAATTTAATATAACACCATGCAGCCTGCTTATGAGATTAAGATGTCTGTGTGAGTGTTATGGCCTGTATCTAGATTTCCCCTCAAAGCCTCATGTGGTCATAGGTGGGGCTTTTTCAGAGGTGGCTGGGTCTAGAGTATGTGGTGATAGGATCCATTCATGGTGCAACATAAGCTAGAAACAAGGGGACAAGGATTAAGAGTGTGAGTGTTACACACTCTATGTAGCTTGGATACGATATAAAGGATAGAAAGAGCCATGGTTGGCCCTTATTGCTTTGCTGCCTTCTGCCTGCCATGAACTCTTTCTCTTTTACAATGCTTGTCTGTCACACCACCCTGCCTTGGAGCCAGCCAATTATGGACTGAAACCTCTACAAACTGTAAGATAAATAAATTTTTCTTCTCTTAATTCCTGGGTGTTGGGCATTTTGTCTCAGCAAAGAAAAATAACTAAGGTAGTGGGCTAGATTTGATAGATGACCTGAGAGATTTTCTTTTTTCTTTTTCTTCTTTTTTTCACATGCCCACATTGATATGAGAAGGTCTGGAAAAGGACAGGAAGAAAAGGGTGCCACTGAATGCTTGACATGCCAGCCAGCCAGGGTGGACACATTTGCTGAATTTATTATTTTGACAAACACTGTGCTTGCTTCCACAGAGCAAAATTTAACCCTTAGTTGTAAGACAGCTATTTGCAAAAAGTTTTTGGAAAATGGGATTTGAGAGAGGGATGGTCTCCCCAGCATTACATGTGCTCAGAGCTTTACTAGCACTACCAGGAAACCATAGGAAAAAATTTGAAAACTTAGAAAACCACAAGAAAATCCTATAAAAATAGCTATTTTATGTATGTGCTTCTACTTTCTCATTCCTTTGACTTACTCAAATCTTGCACAGGGCTTCTTTTTTAAGAAAAAATTCTAAACACATTTTTCATTAAAATAAACATTGATACTTTCAGCATTTTTCATACAATTTTAATAGTTTTGTTGAATAGAACTGTAATACAGTGACATAAACCCTGACATTATACATCTTGAGCCCTCATACTATGCACAGTATTTGACATTTTATGTATTACATCAATGTGTTTGTTTTGAACAGTCAGGAAAAATATAATTATATGTAAAAACTAAATATACTGCACATTTTCTTGTGTTATATTTTGATTTAAATTGAAAGGGAGGCAAGGCCAAACAACAGCAAACATGGAGTAAGATAATTAAGAAAAGTGAAGTTAGAAGGATATATTTTTCAGGGATTATTTCTATAGTTGGTTAAAAGTGAAGTTGAATCCCTACAGAGACACTGCAACAAAAGATATTGTGAGGGTCTCTGTGTGAGCCCCTGGTAGTGTACAGGTAGTATCTTGGGCACATGTTCAGACACCTTGAGATGGGAATCTTTGGTAGAGACAGAGACAGATTCAGTGTAATGAAGTTTAAGCTTGGTGGCCCCTGTCTTACCTGACTGCAAAGTTCTGCTGGCACATTTCTAGGGATACTAGGGGATCTGGCTGTGCCAGCTACAATGCTATAGTCTAACAGCTCTTACGTATAGTTCTGGGGCTGCCTGCACTGCTGCCAAACACTTCTTGCCTCCTGCGTCAAACCAAATTGCAGGGACCTCTGACCTATCAATTCTGAAACCAACGCACTCAACTGCTACCTACCAGGAGGCCCTGTCAACTTAAATAACAGCCCGAAACCTATTTTCCAAAGAATAATATTTATTAGAATAGCACAGAAATAAGGCATATATACATTCAAACACATTGAGGCAAGAAGTTTTAAAGGCAAAAGGGAGAAAATTACATAAACAACTTGGACATCATGTTCACCAGCCAGGGCTACCAAAGAGGTCAGGAGTTGATGACAGCTCGCTGGTGTACAACCTGTTTCTGAGCATGAGTTGTGATTCAAGCATCTTAGCTGAACTGCTGAGGTCTTACAGAATATCAGTGACAAACTTGGCTGCAGAAATCTGTGCATATGTACAGATGAGGGGCACGTAAAGTATGGGATGTATTTAGAAGGGGAAAGAATCTCTCATAGAGCTTTTAGAAATTCTTTATATATCTATTTATACTAGAGAGCCATGCTGAAAAACACACTGTCATATGCATAGGTAAATAAAGATTACACAGCCATAAAGTACAATAAGAGATTATGGTAATGATGGTATATTATTTTCTTGATTCTCTAATATTATGTTTTTTCAACTTTGGAAGTTTTCATTTGCTTATTATTGTTATATAAAATATTACATCACTTTTTATAATGAGGGCTTCCAGGTCCATAAAATCTGGGTACACCCGTGCTAAAAAAGCTGGAACAGAATTACATACCATGAGAAAAAGATAAAAATGCAAGCTGGTGTGACTACAGTAATGGTTAGAAGGCATCAGATTTTGAAGTGGTGTTTAGACCTTGTGTGTGTGCATGTGTGTGTATGTGACATAGAGAGAGAGAGAGAGAGCAAGAGAGAGAGAGAGAGCAAGAAAGAGGCAGAGAGACAGAGAGAGAAAGAGGAAAACGATTGATTCCAGGAATGTGAACAGATAAAATTATACAATGAAAAAGCCATAAACTAATGTTTAGGTAATTTTGATGTGACCAGATTAAATTGGGTAGTATCCATTGCAATTTGTGTGTGGAAGACAATCCTGACATCGCTCTAACTCCTGTTGTCATTGTCATTTTCTTCCTACCTCAACCATGCCTGCTACTGCCTCTCTGGACATGTGCCCATAGTAGACTTCTTGTTTCATTCTCAACTCTTCTAAATACTTAACAGTTTCTAAGGATTTGTTCAGGATTATGCCCCTGTCCCCTGATTTCTAACTTCCCTTGACTTACTTTGACATGACTTGAACATAAACATAGTAACACACAAGCACAGAAAACAGTGCATAAAGACGGAGCGTTCTGTTGGAGAGTGTGAACCAGTGATTTACTGAAGGGACAAATTTTAGATCATTTCTAGATTTAGATCATTTCAAGACTAAATTTCTGACACTAAGCAAAAGTAATAGGACTGCTTTGTAATTCTTAGCCCAGAAAGAGAGAAATCCTCAGACAAAACAGGAGCTGGTATACAAGTCGTGGACAGGGTAAATAAGAGGGGTTTATCTGGCTTTGATGCAGTAGGTGTTAGAAATAATTCTGTGGCATTTTCATCATGAGTGAATTTCATTGATGCAGAGCTAAAAAAAAATAAAATGACTTCCACATGAGTATAAGATAAACAAAGTTAGATAATTATAATTACAAAGATTACAGTTACATATATGTCAATATGGGAGTCCAAAGACGGAATATGTGACACTGTAAGGTGCCACACCATCACTGAGAGTGTATAAATGTTTCAATGAAGAAGTAAGTTCAGAACCTTCTCAGTTGTACTCAGCTGAAGTCACATCTCCTGCCGATATGTCTAACAGCTGCAGCTCTGGGACTTCTCTGGGACTTCCTTTTGGGGCTACCTGCAATACCCAGACCCAACCTGTGGCTCCTCTTATCCCAACGACTTGGGCTACAGCGTCAACCTCTGGTCTCTCAGCATCTACCAGCTCAGCTCCTCTGTCTACAGTGGCTGTCAGGAAAACGTCTGGAGCCCACCAGCTGCTGGAGCTCCAGTGTGACGCCTGGCCCTTGCCAGATGTCCTGCCAAGGAAACCCCACATTCTTTAGCCCCTGACGGGTGACTTACTCTGGATCTCTGGGCTTTGGGTCTCCGCTCCATGGGCAATGGATTTCTTCACCCTTACTTCTCAGGCAGTGGGTCCGCACCTACATACTTCCAAAAGATGGGCAATCTACGGCATCCCTGTACTGTCAAGTGAGTAGTAGAACTCTACATGGCTTCTAGAACATGTCTCTCTCCCTGCTAGAGACTGACTCATGGCTCAGAATCTGGGTTTTAATGATCATCTAACTAAACATACACTGTTGTTGATAATGTATCTGTGTTCTTAATATTTATCAGCTTTGTTAAGTGAAAGAGTCACCTTTTTGTCTTCTGAAATCACTTTGTCTCTACCTGAAAATATTACTTGGGTATCTTTATCTGAAAAGCTCCATAGTTAGTGCACTAACTCATGACAAAGTCCAAACTCTGTATCAAGATGGAGTTTATATGGTTTTTCTTTTAAAATTTTATGAGAAGTCAAACTTCAATAAATCCAAATTCCATATTTAATATGTTTGTTTTTGCTAGTTTTTTGTTGAGTAAGTAAGATACTAGTTGTAAAATACAGAAGAGATTTTTATTAAGTGCTCAATATGCATGTAAAAAAATGTTTTAAAATCCTGTGAAGTCAGGGATTGGAATAAACTTTTGAGGTCCTCAGATATTATTCTTCTCCAAGTGATATATAGTTAAAATGTGTCATTTTACCTAATAATCTTTTATTGGTTAACATATCAGAATCAAGAATCAGATTATTTCCTTCCTGAAATGTTCATTCCAACTTCCATGCCAAATTGTATGCGGTATAATCTTTATAATTTTATCATAAATGAAGAGACCAAAAATCATTTTTCTTTAATTGTAATTATACATGAAAGAAAAATTGGTTTTGAGAAAAATGAAATTATAATACATGAGTTTTAAGTAATTTTTCTTAAAATCATATGTAGTATGGCCCACTTATTTAAGCAAATATAATGAAACCTCATTGCAGGACCCAGGTTGTTATTTCACCTTGATTTTTCCATGACTTTATTTTAATTATTAAAATTAAATGTTTTAATTAATGCAAACACTTGAAAGTTTATTGAAGCTAATAAACATTGCAAAATAGCTTTCAACAAGAACAAAAAGAAGCTCAACAGCACTAATTACCATGGAACAGCAGAATGAAATGAAAAGCTATCATTAAAATCAATATAAATCTTCTGGAAGGAATGGATAGTGGGGAGGAGGGAAAGGAAAAGGGATGAAAAGTGGAATTAAGGTGTACCATGTAAATATATCGAGTTCCCACAAAGATTGTAAACATTATATACTACACACATAAAAAATGCAGAGATGAGAGGGAGGAAGGAGGAAGGAAAAGAAAGAAATGAATAAAAAATTAAGACACGTTATATATATGCAAAAGCTCCCCAACATGAAAGTAATCTTTATTTATATACTACAAGTGTGTACCAAAAAAAAAAAGAATAAAAAAGGCAAGAAATTGCATTCAACATAGTAATTCCTTCTCTAGGTGCCTTCCTGAAAGAGCTAATGACATCACATTACAGAACTATATGCATGCCCATTTTTACAGAAGCACAATTAACAATAGCTAAATCTTGGAAGCAGCCTATATGTCCACCCAGGGACAAATGGATAAAGAGAATATGACATTTATATACAGTAGAATACTAATCTGCCACACAGAAGAATAAACTTGAATCTTTTGGAGGAAATGGATGCACATTGAGACCATAATGTTAAATGAGATAAATTAGTTTATCTCACTTAAATATCACTTGGTTTCTTGGGTATGATGGATCTAAAGTATAGAGAAAGATATAGAGGATAGGAAGTAAAGAGATAGATCATTTACAAATGAGAAGGGAATCTAGAGATGGAGGTAGTTGGAGGGAGAGGAAGGAAGGTTAATGAAAATGAATTGAAATGTGCCACGTATGCACCAACTCCCATAAGAATTATATTTGTGCTACATAATCACTATGTAGCACAAACATGTACCAATAAAGATAAAATTATTAAAGATAATAAGTGTTGGTGAGGATGTGAATGAAAGGCAATATTTGCACATTCTTTGCATACTATTGGTGGGCTAGAATACTATTAAGTCATTGAAAAGTAAAATCTTGATATTGAAAAGATATGGCTAAAACTAGAGGTCATTGAATTGTGGGAAGTAAGTAATGCACAGAAAAACAAGTACCACATGATCTCACTCTAACATGGAATCTAAAAAATTTGATATGTTGAAATTTAGAGTTAAATGTTGGTTCCCTGGGGCTACAGAGAGTAATGGGGGTGGAGAAAGGTTAGTCAAATGGATGCTAGGTTGCAGTAAGAGAAATGAAAGGAGTTCTACTGTGCTTTTTCAGAGTAAAGTAACTATATATAACTACAGTATATTACATAATTTCAACACGTTGGAAAGAGAGATTATGGATGATTTGTTCCTCATAAAGAAATGCTAACTGAATGAGGAGGGTGATATGTTAATATGATTTAAACATACAATACATACATGGCTCCAAAACTACATGGTATAGTTAATACATACAATTTAACTGTCTTTCTTGTATCAGTTTTTAAAAATCTAATCCAAATTTTAGATGATGGATCTAGATTCATTCTTTTGCACATGCACAGTCTGTTTCCCCAGCACCACTTAGTAAAGGGTTTGTATTTTCTCCAGCATGTTCTTGGCACCTTTGTCAAGAATCAGATTGCTGAAGGTCTTTGACATTGATCAAAACCTAAATATGAAAACAGAGGCATTAAATCTGCTGGAAGAAAATATTGGTAAAACTCTTAAAGACATAGAGATAGGTAAGGACTTCCTGAACAGAATCTCAGATGTGTAAGAGATAATACCAAATATCAATAAATGGTAATATGCTAAGTTAAAAAGCCTCCAAACAGCAAAGGGAACAGCTGACAGAGTGATGAGAAATTTTTCCTACCTATACTTCGATAGAAGATTAATATCTAGAATATATGAAGAACTCAAAATAATTTGGCCTCCACACAAAGAATATCTAAACCTAATACAAAACATGGAAAATTGAATGAGTACTTCTCAGAAGAAAAAAATGCAAATTGTCAACATATACATGAAAAAATTTCCAGTATTTTTACTACTAAAGAAATGCAAATAGAAACAACAGTTAGACTCTACCCATCTCCAGTAAGAATGGTTGTTATCAATGACTCTAAAAATAACAAATGCAGATAAGGTTGTGGGGGAAATGGAACACTTCTATACTGATAGTGAATATGTAAACTCATACAATCATTACGGAAATCATTACAGATATTTTTCAAAATACAAAATATAGAAATTCCATTTAACTCAGCTCTATCTCTTCTGGCTATTCTTCCCAAAAGAATTCAAGTCAGCATACTACAGTGATATGTATACATATGTTTACAGCAGAACAATATATAATAGAGAAATTATGGAAGTTACCTGTGTACCTATCAACACATGAATGGATAAGGAAATTTATATATAACACAAAAGAGCATTACTCAGTCACAATAAAGGATAAATTTGAGTCATTTTTAAGCAAATGGATGAATTTTGAGACCACAAATGTATGTGAAATGAAACAGACACAGAATGTTAATGGTATTAGCAAGATGGTGTGTTAGTCACTTTCTCATGGTCCAAGAAAATACCTGACAGCCACAATTTAAAGGAATATTAGGTTTACAGTTTTGGATGGTTCAATGCATTGCTTGGAGGCTCAAACCCAGAAACAGCACAGTGGAAGGGCCTTCTGTCCAGGAAGACTGCTTGTGACAGCTAGAAAGCAGAGAAAGAATGAAGGAGCTAGGAAGAGCAATTCACTTTTCCAGGTCATAGCCCCTGTGACCCGCCTTTAACCAGGCCCCACCTCCTAACAGTAGATTCAGCCAAGCATTCATTAGTGGATCATTTCCCGATGAGTTTAGTGCCCCATGATTCAATTAATTTCAGAAGCCCCACCATGAACCTCCACTAGACTGTTAAGAAGAAGGAGAGGATGATTTTCATATCACCTGAGAAGCGTAAGCTGTAGTGTGCTCAGGCTGTGAAAGATACAGAGGTCTCACTGTGCTGAGCAGCCGCAAAGTTTTCTGAGAGTGCTGGGTCTGAGAGTACCAACACTGTGCCCAGCAGCCTGTTGCCCCTCAACACTGCATACTTTCAGCCCAGAGTTCAGAGATCTTTCTTTTAACATCTGCCAAAGGTATTAGGAGTATACCTTGGCTTTGGCACTTGCCACGTTCTGGGGTACACTGAAAGAGAGGCCTCTGAGTCAAGAATGGCTTCAAAAGCTCACAGACCATAGAGTAGTCAAAGCCAGCAGTGACTGGAGGCACAGAATGACACAGGCACTAAGAGTTTCTAGAGTGTATACAGCCCTATGACAGACAACGCTGATTGACTTCTCCCAGGGGGAAAGGATGAGACAGGACTCGGCCTTCGCCTAACAAAAAATGGCCCTTTAAAAAAATAGACCATACTGTGATTCACCACTCCCTGCTCTGTCTGATCAATTCCAGCACCACAGGGCCTGAAAGGAAACCATTCATCTGAACATATGGAGAAATACTTGTTTTTTTTTTTCTTTTTGTTTTTTTTTACCATTTGCTCTTTTTTATTTCTTTGAAACATTTGTCTTTCTATGTTGAGTTTACATAATTCTACAAATTTTCTTTAATTGTTTAATCAGGTAATTTATCCCACTTTTAACTCCTTGCCCTCATTTTCCTTTTCTTTCTTTTTCCAATTTTCTTTCATTTTTTCCTTTCTCATTTCCTCCACTTTCACTATTACTTTAAAGCTTCATTAATGCTTAGATAGTTGACTTGATGGTATTGTTGTTGAACGATTTTCTATTGTTGATGATGTTATATTTGTTACTTTTATGCATGTCAATATTTGGCTTATGTTTGTGTCTAAATTTAACACTGTCCTATAATTAAGGATGGTATAGTTGTAGTTATTGTTTAGTCTCATGGCATGTTAGCAATTGAGTAGTCTTTGACAGTATTATTTTTCTAATTTTTATTGCCCATGAGGGCATAGTTGTTTCTTTTAAATGGATTTTATTGTAAGAAAACCTGGTTTCTCCTGTATTGTCATCATTTCGGTGGGCCATTTTCTGCTCTCCAAATGCTGCAGGGGATCAAGCCCTAGAAGAAAGTCGAACACCAAGAAGATTCCAAAGTATTACACTAAACAGGTTAAAGGGGAATATAAATACTGAAATACAAGAGAGATGCATCATAGAATGACAGAATCGAACAAAAAAGATCTCCACTTCAATGACAGAGCTCCTCTGTCCTAATTGATTTTCAATCATACAGCAAAAACACCAGAAACATAAGACAGCAAGGCAATAGGTGGTCCAAAAACACATAACTGTCTGAAAACTCGTCTCACAAATACTGAAACAAAGAAGGAAGCTACAAGCAAAGAATTCAAAAACCAAATGGCCAAAATACTGAAAGAGATAAAGGAAAAAACATATGAACAAATATACAAGATGTTTAAATAGTTCAAAAATGATATGATTAAACTGATAAAAAATTTGGCAACAAAATGCTCGATGAACTTAAAGAAGAAAGAAACAAAAAACTGACTGAGTTATACCAGACAATATGTGTGACATGAATGACCATTTCAGACAAGAATTAGAATGTATGAAAGGGAAGCAAGCAGAGAAAGATTACTTGAAAAATTCATTGAAAATATCATGAATATCAGACATGAGCAACATGAGAGGAGTGCCAGAAATAGAAAACTGGGTGGATTTAGTATATCACACACACAGTGGTACCCTAAACAAGATGTGAAACCATTTCAGCTGGAGCCAACTGTGATTAGATGATATTAAAAAATCAGATTTATAAGAATGAAGAAAAATTAGAACACATTAAAATTATAAAATATACAAAATTTTATTCACTTAAATAATAGCGGAGAAATTTCCAAATCTAAGGAAATATTCAGTGTTCAAGTACAAGAGGTATATAGAGCCCCAAATATCCCCAGCTGGAAAAGAATATCTGCATGGCACATCATAATAAAAATTCTAAATTTATTTTAAAAAGCAAAGAATGCTAAAAATTATTAGAACCAAGTGTATGGTCCAGGTCTCAGCACTCAGTGGGCTGAGGCAGAAGGACTGCTGTGAGGTCAAAGCCTGCCTGGGGTAGATATTGAGACCCTGTCTCTAAATAAACAAACAACATCCCCAGGAAGTCTCCCAGAAAGCAGCATCTCGGCCTGTCTCTTTGGGACCCGAAAGTCTCGGACCCATAGAGTGGCCTGGACTGTTTGGATCGAAAGTCTGTGCAGACCTGCATCTCGGCGTGACTCTTTGGGACTGGGAACTGCCTGGAGATCGGCATTTGGGCCAGGTCTGTTTGGGCCCGTAGCCCCGCCCTTCACCCCCAGGAAGTCTCCCAGAAAGCAGCATCTCGGGCTGTCTCTTTGGGACCCGAAACTCTCGGACCCGCAGAGTGGCCCGGGCTGTTTGGATTGGGAATATTGTGGAGACTGGCATCTTGGCCAGGTCGTTTGGGACCGGGAATTTTCAGAAACCAACATTCTGGCCTGACTCTTTGGGACCTGTAGGCCCTTCACTCGCAGGGAACCTCCAGGAGACCTGCCTGGGACAAAGCACGGAGGCCTGGCCTGCCTGAGATTTCACAGGCTCAGGGGTGGCCACACCCAGCATTCGTCTTACAACTTAGGGAGCCAGGAGCCCACAGAGGGGAGTTAGGACCCTGTGAGGAAGCCAAGAGCCTGTGGGGGAGCCACAGCCCCTCCAAGAACTGAGGGTGTAACAGGTAATTTGCCACATAAGCAGAGAAAGCTTTGGAACACCGCTCAAAGTAAGGAAATATAGAAAAATGACAAAAGGAAAGACCAAAAGGCAGGCTCAAAGCCCTAGCCCTCCCCAAGAAAGCTTAGAAGCTGTGTACTTAGAAGAAAAAAGAAGCCATACACCTGAAATGTCTGAAATGATATCAAATGAAATAAATATGCAAATAGGGAAAGCTATGGAGAAATTCAAACCAGAAATACTTGCCCAGGTAAAAGAAG
>PVJX010030299.1:0-22157 GCA_004027295.1 Dolichotis patagonum
AGAGAGAGAGAGAGAGAGAGAGACAGAGACAGAGAGACAGAGAGAGACAGAGACAGAGATAGGAAGGAAGAAAGGGAGGAAGGAAGGAAGGAAGGAAGGAAAGAAAGAAAGAAAGAAAGAAAGAAAGAAAGAAAGAAAGAAAGAAAGAGAGAAAGAAAGAAAGAAAGAAAGAAGGCAGGCATTAATGCTTCCATCCCTGTGGATGTGGAGTTGAAGGGAGCCTTCACAGAGCTTCAAGCCTGAATTTCTGACACTCAACAGAAGGTGCAACTTTCAGATATACAGATTGAACAGCTAAACAGAATGAAAAAGTACACACTTCTTACAGATAGATTATGACTTTTGTAGGTAAGACTAACAGGTATGAAGGTGTAGGAAGAATGTTTAAACTTCAGTCCAAGAAAGTAAAAGAAAGTAATTCATAATCGGCTGTTAGAGAAAGAGAAAATTGCAGAAGAAAAGAATTACAGAACTACAGCTGAAAAAATCAGACCTGGAGTGGAATGTTAAGGAAGCAGGAGATGCTGATGGTATGCATGAAGGTCACATTAAGTGCCCGTAGAGACCATTCTTCCTTCAGACCCCTCTCATATTTGCAAGAGCAAAGAGCCAGCATGGAATCGCAGCCACTCTTTGCCCAGATGGATGTTTTTATCCAGGTGGGCTAGCAATCCCACATTTTCCACACTGCCTGAACCCTTTTCAGGTCTTACATTGTGTTTTTCACCGGCTTTGCCTGCCACTCCTGCCCTGGACATTTTTGTCTCCTGAGGTGATTAATGAACTAGGAGAGTTAAGATGGGAGCCAAGGCAGGTAGGGTTGCTCTCTCTGAGCCTGATCATGCCACTGGAAAGACAGACAAATAGGGAAAGACAGACAGACAGACAGACAGAGAATGGAGGCAGTGCATTTGCTAATTAGCTTGATTTAGCCATTCCACAACGAATGCATATTTCAAAGCATGTTGTACACAATAAATACTTACAAATTTTATTTTCCAATTGCAATTTTAAAAGCCTCTAAAAACACCTTTAAGTGCTAGAGAATAAACTTACTATCTTAAACTTGGGTAAACTGAGGCAACCATGAAGCAGTTACATATGAACTAAAGCAGTTGGATACAAAATGGCAGATGAGAGAAAAGTTCTCATCAGAGAAGGCTTGCATCTCACCAGTAAAGAGGGATACCTAGAATCAAACATCTCCATTTTAAGCCTCAGATGACCCAAGTGGTGTAGGCACACAAGTGGAGCTCCATTGCACAGCAGAGGCAACCACAAAGTAGATGGTGCCTGAAGGACTATGCGACACTGCCTCTCAGCTATGTGACATTTTTGCAGAAATATCAAAATGAAATATACAGGAGATCCTAGATCTAACTTCCAGTTTGCAGGAAAGGCAGGAAACAGAGGGTCATGGTGAACAAAGCTAATAAATAGAACTCAGCAAAATGCAGCTTCTAGGAGACTCTACCAAAGAAAGATTTCATTTCTCAACAGTACGAGGGGTGAATTTTACAGAGGATTAACAAGTATATAAACTAATTGTAGTGCCTGGGACTAGATGATATTCAGTTTTTTAAAACACTATGAGATAATAGAAAACTTTTATCTGTGAACAGATATTGGTGATGTTATGGAATTATTCAATATTGTGGAGGCTGTATAATGATGTAAATACAAATTATTTTATATCATGTTATTATCACATTATTAAAGAAAGCCAAGCTAAGTAAAGCTATAGTCCTCCAACAGGGCTAGGCCCTTGGGGGAGTGAATGCGAAAGATAAAAACACATTACAACTGTGGCCAAAGGCACATCTGTTGGAGGCCAGGCCTCAAGATAAAGACAAAATGTCCAGGCCTACATGCCTCTATGAGACATAAACAATAAATTAATGTCAGTCACCCCATAGGTGACCAAGACCCCTGATTCATTTCATCCTAAAAAGTCCTCACTCTTTCCATATATACTTGCCATGTGACCTGCTTCCCCATTGCATCGGTATTATCTAAGTGGCTAAACTTACAATCTTATTGGTTGATCAGAGTTTTGTCTCACATTAAAAACACCTTGTGATTTTGTACCCACTTCATTATTTGCTTTATGAAACTTCCTCTATAAAGTTGGGTCCATAGCAATCCATTTTTCAGGTCTCGTGCTTCTAAGAACCTATCTCTTTTTCCTCAATAAACATTTCCTACTCTTAAGCTCTGTGGTTTGTTAGAAATCAGTCTTCAGTTTTGGAAAACACAAAAAAATATCTAATATCTAGCATGCTAAGAACCACATTTATGTCCCCTGCATCGTTTGGAGTTCTCAATGAGGTAATTAGAAAAAGGTAAGAGTGTTTTTGTTTCAGAGATTCTGGATATGACCTGTTTAGGTAATCAGAGATTGTCATCTTTGTTAGTCAATTGTTTACTCCTTGAATTGTTATGCCTTGTCCTTTTTTATGCATTGTTTTTTGTTAAAATGTTAATAAATTTAAATTGAGAATGTGGGAAGATTATGATGCTTTTCTTGATGGGACATTTTGCTTTTAAAGACAAGATCTTGTATTCCAGTTTTGTATATATTGTGTTGGGACTTACTAGTTGCTGAATTTATTACTGTTCTTTGCTTGACCTGTTTGACTTGTTGGATAACAGCATTAGGGAAAACTAATGTTAGAGCATCCTTTAGTGGATTTTGATAATAATTTGAAATGTAAATTTATAAAATTCTGTAGAATGGGTCTTTTTATGAAATCTATTTTATATTTAGGAAATATGCATGCCTATTAATAAATCATGAAATTCCAACTGTCAGTAAAAGGCAATATAGTCTAGAATGTAGAGGACAGGTTTCACTGGGACAATCTGGTCTGATTATCTTCTGCACTCTAGAGGGATATGTCCAGGCTGTTCCACCTCAGTTTCCTTTTAGGTCTGATCTTCCACTGATGAGAAGACTATCTTAGTGCTTGAAATTCCACACTCTTGCCTTTCCAGGCTACGGGTGATGACTTATGGGCAAACTGTCTCAATAACTCACTGTGAACATGAGAAGAAAATACTTCCTTTTTCTGATCTCATTGCTTATCTTTTTCTTTTCATTATACTTTTCTTTTTTGTAGACATGTTTCTGCTAAATATTAGTGAGAAAAGAACCCTAAACTGTCTTAATGGTTCCTTCCTATCCAACAACTAATAATTCTTACACTGAGCTCCATGAAAATTAGCATTTTCTAGTGCCAAAGACAAGGAAATACATCAGCTAATGTGTAAATTGTGTTGCTGACTGATAGGCACAAGTTTTAACTGTAAGTTTCATAAAAGTGTTGCAGATGTAGACACAGAGATTTTAGAGTGGATTTTGAGTAAAAGTTAGCCTTTTGGGGGGGAGGGGTACTGGGTATCGAACTAATGACTGTGTGCTTGCAAAGCAGGCACTTATGCCACTGAGCTAAATCCCCAGGCCAAACTTTTCTTGCTGCTAAGAAAGATTGACTCAGTGATTGGTTAGACAACACAAATGTTTTGGGGACTTCTTTACCCTAGGGCCCAGGGCAAAATTTTCTGAGCCATTACTTGTCTGTATCTATCTCTAGAGGTGATCTCTTCTACAGGCTGGGAAGTGTTCCAACCACTTCCAATTTGCAGTTTTCCCCCTCACTTTGAGGTTTATTTTTTCCCCTCACACTCTTACAAAGAATTGAAAACCAGTTGATCCAGTCTCTTGATTACTGGTTTAATTTTGCAACCAATGCTTCCTTCTTTAAGCAAGACTGTTACAGCTAGAACTAATTGTATTTTGTACTTTTGAAAACACATTTGAATTTTGGGGTGTGAGTTTCTGGAGAAGATAAGGGAGCAAGTCAGTAATGGTGGCTTGTACAATCTGACCTACCTTCTACTCACTCTCCGGATAGCAGCCAAGTGCCCTGGAACAGGGTACTTTAGGGGACACCTTGAGAGGATATAGAAACCAAACAGGAATTAAAAGAATGCCTATTTTTCCTTTTATGTTTCAAATGAGGAACTCAATGTCAAATTCTCTTACTCCTTTGGAATTTTTTGTGTGTGTGTGCCAGGTATCGAACTCACGACCTCGCGTTTGCCAAGCAGGCACTTATGCTGCTGAACTAAACCCCAGGCCCCAAAAGAATCACAGGGTTTTTTTTTTTTGCTTTTTGGTTTTGTTTTGTTTTATACCGGGAATCAGAACTCAAGACCTCGCGCTTGCCAGGCAGGCGCTTGTACCACTGAGCTAAATCCCCTTGGAATGTATTCTTAAGCAATAAAAATTGTTCAGCCTTCATGTATTGAGAAAGAGTTGTTCAATATTTTTCTGTCCCTGCACATGACCTGCTACCCCTTAAAAACAAAATAAAATAGGGAAGTATCATGATATTATTTCACATATAAAATTGTACTATAAGAGAGAGGGGAGGGCTGGGGATTTAGCTCAGTGGCATAAGCGCCTGCCTTGCAAGTGTGTGGTCGTGAGTTCGATCCCAGGTACTGGTAAAAAAAAATTTTTTTAAAGGGGGGGGATGGTAAAATTACCTTATGTTCAGACTTTCTTTGCAGTGACATAATCTGATTTGCGCTCAAAATGTAAATATAAGCCACAGAAAAGCCAGATATTTTTGGCTCTTAAGGCACAATTGGTTACATCTAATATTACTGAGCCTAAAATTCCCCTCCTTTGCCCTCAGATTTCCAAAGAAACCTTAATCAAGACCTCATTTACTATTACTCAGCCTGAGGTTCCCCTCACTTGCCCTCCAGACTCTAAGGATGAGGCTTCTAAGCCAGCTGTAACTGAATCCTCTCCTGCACTATATTCATCCCTGTCTGATTTTGTTCAAGCTCCTCAAGGAAAATATACCTTACAGGAGGTAAATGGAGAATATGTCACTACCTGTGTCCATGTGTCATTTTCTTTCAGCGACCTCAAGCTGAGAAAGTTTTCTGGTGATCCTGATAAGTACATTGATCCTTAAGGGTCTTACTCAGACCTATGACCTAGACTAAAAAATGTAATATTACTCTTAAATGAAACATTGACTTCTAATGAAAGTCAAGCAGCATTGCAAGCTGCTATTACTCTTGAGATTAATATCATATTGCTAATTTTAAAAAGCCAGAGACAGGTAGCCAGGGGAATAGCCAGTTCCTACTTCTCTTAGTTACTTTTCTCACTAATGAGACAAAACACCCAGGACCCAAAGTTAAAGAAGGAAAGCTTTATTTGGCTCACACTTTGTAGAGGTTTCAGTCCATAGTTTGCTGTCTCCAAGGCAGAGTGGCTTAGCAGAAGGTCATCTCAGAGGAGAAGAGTTCATGGACCCACAAAATGGCAAAAGGAATGAGGGAAGGACAAGTCTCTATTCCTTATATTGCATGTAGGCTGCCCACACTAAGGCAGGTGTGTAGCACTCTCACCATTTATCCTAGCCATAACTATGCCAAACCAATCAGTGGACTGATTTACTAATCATACACCCATAATCCCAGCACCACACACTCTAAATATAGCCACCTCTGAGAAGCCCAACCCCTATAACTATATGAAGATTTAGGGAGATAACTAGACACAAACCATAACACTACTGGAGCCCAAGAAATTCCTACACAAGAGCTCCCTATTGATGTACCAACCAGACAGGAGATTGGAATAAGCAACATCTTCAGATATGTATTCTTGAAGATCTAAGAAGAATGAGAACTAAACCTTTCAATTATTTTGAACTGTCAACTATTTATCAGAAAAAATATGAGACTTCTCCCTTCTCAGATCATTTACAAGAGGCATTGATAAAACATACATCCCTGGCTCCTGATTTGATAGGACAGATTATTGTTTGTTTATTTGTTTTGGTGCCTGGTGCCGGGGATTGAACTCAAGACCTCACACTTGCCAGGCAGGCACTTACCCTGCCGAGCTAAAGCCCTGACCCCAGGACAGATCATTCTTACACACACGTTTATTACCCAGTCAGCCTTAGACATTAGGAAGAAAAAGCTACAAAAGATGACTTTTCTCCAGATAGCTCACTTGATACTTTAGTAAGAATCTCTTCCTCCATATTTTGTAATTGAGACCAGGAAGGAGCAGGCTCAAGGGACAAAGAGACAAGAATTGTCTGCCTTGGTTAAAAGGAATAGACTCTAAATTTGATTCTTAAGGCTCAACAACTAAACTCACCTGCTATCACTGAGGAAAGCCAGGCCACCTTAGGAGGGACTGTGAGAAAATCTGTAACAACAAGAGGCTCCCTGAGCCATGTCCTGATTGCAAAGGTGACCAGTGGAAGTAGGACTGCCGCCTGGGATGGAGGTCTCAGGGATCAGACCCATCTTACCAGCTAGTCCCTCAAGACTGAAAGACCCCAGCATACTCTCTGCCTTCTCTCTCTGGCTGGACTGTCATCTCCGTGGAACAGCCCCAGGAAATCATGACTATAGAGAGAAAAGAAACCAACCTACTGCTGGACACTGATGTGTGTCTCTCAGTGTTTCTTTTCACCCTGGCCTTCCTTTCAGCCATCACACTTCAGTTAAAGAAGTCACTGCAGAGAAGTAACTTGCCATTTCTCACGGCCCTTACAACATAACTGGGATGACTTTCTCTTCACTGATTCCTTTTTAATTATGTCTGAAAGTCCAGTTTTCCTTCTGGTGAGAGGTATCTTGCTTAGATATTGTAATACAGGCACACCCAGTTCAGGTACTCTGCCTCCCCCTTGTGGAGACAAGAATGAATTCTAAAGTATAGGCAACTAAAGGTAAAATAGAAGAGCAATAAGAGCTGCCCCAGTCAAATACATTGCAAAGATCCTACTATTTTTCCTCACCGGAGACAATGCCCCCTAAGGCCTGAAGTTAAAAGAGGACTGTGGCCTATAATCCACAACTTAAGGACACAAAGTATCATTACACTCTGTAACAGCCCCTGCAACACTTCAATTCTGAGAGTTCAAAAACCAAATGGAGAGTGGATGTTGAGACAGGAATTAGAGGCTTTTGTTGCCCTTGGATAACAGGATATGGCAAGATCACAGGACCCCTATATCACCTTATAAACAAAGTCCAAAAGACAGGCCTTCATATTTTAACCTGGGAACCTGATTCCCAAACTGCATTCCAGAAGTTTGAACAAGTATGTCTAAATGCCCTGGCACTGAATTTACCAATGACATGGTTTTTCTCTCTCTGTCTCTCTCTGTCTCTCTCTGTCTCTCTCTGTCTCTCTCTGTCTCTCTCTCTCTCTCTCTCTCTCTATATATATATATATATATAGTTTTTGGTTTTGGTACCAAGGATTGAACTCATGGCCTTGTGCTTGCCCGATAGGCACTTATGCCACTGAACTAAATCCTAGGTCCCTCAATTTATATTTTGATGAAAGGTGAGGCATGGCTTTGGAAGTATTTTTTTTTTTTGGTACCAGCAATTGAACTCACAACTTTGCACTTTTCAGGCAGGTGTTTGTGCTACTGAGCAGGACTGAGGTCCTGCTAAACAGATTGTAGTATATCTAAGTAATGAATTAAACATTGTAGCAAAAGGATGATACCACAGCTCTTCCTGGTATCAGAGACATCCACACTGATTTTACACAAAGATCTCACTGTATATACACCTCACAATGTGACAAGACTTCTTTCTTCTAAAAGGAGCCTATGGCTACAAGACAACTGACTTCTAAAATAACAGGTGCTACTTCTAAAAGGACCAGCCATTCAAATAAAGACATATTCCTCCTTAAACTCTGCCATCTTTCTACCAGAAAAGGAAAAAAAATGAGACTGAAAAACATGACTGTGAATAAGACCAATTTGAGAAGGACCATACGCCATGATCCTGTGAACTCCATCAACCATCAAGATAGGTCTAGACTTGGGGCTGGGGATTTAGCTTAGCAAGTGTGGTCCTGAGTTCAATCCCCGGTACCGATAAAAAAAAAAAAATAGGTCTAGACTCATGGATACATCATACTCTACTGAAACCCTGGAAACCAGAGAGTGTGTCTGCGTGTGAGCAACCATCAAAAATACTCCTATAAACTCATAGAAGACATAAAATTCCTTTCCAAAAAAATCAAAGTCTTCAGATAAGCAATCTAAAATGTTACTCTTAGCCCTTTTACAAACTTTAGCACTTAAAGGAGAATATAATTCCTTGTGTGGGCAGAGGCATATACAAGGTTGTTACAACAAACATCTTGCTAGATATGTGGCTTACTCTCCTTGTCAAGTACACCAGGACTTCTTTGGTGAATATTGCCATTTCAAGGAGATAATTAAAATAAGGTACAAGACTACATTGAAGAGATACAAAAATGTTCAGTGGATCATAGTTTGGCCTTCCTTTACAAGGTAACAGAATGGCCTATAAACTACACCTTTTGTGATCATAGACATGATAAAATACTTTCTAAGGATACCACTGAGGCCTCTCTACAGACTCTAATAAAACTTCTATTAAATAAAAGTAAGGGTTCTATCATGAGAGCCAAGTCATAGATACAAAGATGGCTACTTTCAGGTATGGGATGATTATATGTGGTTAACTCCAACTATAGGACAACTTAATAGAGAGGCTACCTTATGTTGGGAACAAAAAATACTCATTCTTTTTTGACCTAACTCTACTAAAAACTTAAAATGGACACCCTTCAGGCATTGTATGCATACTATTAACTTTATAGGTCAAAGACTAATTTGCAACAGACTGGTTTAATCACCCTAAAATTAGATGGAAAGCCCACAATGGCACTCATTGGTCATGTGGAGCCAATTTGTGGCCCTGACTAACCTCTGGATGGATAGGGAGATGCACACTGGGATTTGCATAGTTACAAGGCAAGAGCATCAAAAATATCAACCATCCTGCAAACTTACTCCATCTAAAACATCGATGTTCTAAAAATACGTTTCACTGGTATGATCATTTGGAGTCCATGTTTGTCCCTTCCCTAGGATTAGAAGATGTCATGCAACATATTGAGGCTTTTGCTAACTCTACTCAAAGGGCCTTAAATGATGCCTCAATTGTTCTCTCTCCTAAAAAGTAAAATTAATGAGGCAAGATGTCCCCCCAAGTCAGATGACATTAGACATTCTAGTAGCAGCACCAGGTGGATACTTGTACAATTATAAAAACTAAAGGTTATGTGTACATTCCTTATCCTTTTGATAATACCTCAGTGGCTGATCAAGATATTAAACAGAAAGTTAATGCCATGTGAGATTTTCGAATTCCTTAACATCTTTGTGGGAAGATATTACTGGCTCTTCATGGAGGAAAAATTTATTGTTTATATTCAAAATAGTCTCATTGATCTTATCGTTTGATCCATGCATCCTTAATTGTTTCTTTAGCCTTCTCTCCTTCAGACTTAAAGCTACACAACTACCCAAGACAAAAATACTCATTGTTTATCAAGGGCCTTTAGATAGACCCTCTATAGAACATCTCTGACTTGCAATCACAACTACAACTCCCTTTAGCCATAAGTAACCAGAATGCATATTGCCCCTTGCCCTCTCACAGCAGTCAGGGATATTGCCTCAGAGGAGGGAATATTATAGACAGATAAGATAGTTAAATATATTATAGGCAGTCAGATAAGGATAGGACCTCAGGGGATCAATACAGAGGAAAAAAACACACATTACAACTGTGGCCAGAGGCACATCTGTTGGAGGCCAGGCCTCAAGATAAAGACAAAATGTCCAGGCCTACATGCCTCTCTGAGAAATAAACAATAAACTAACAACAGTCACCCCAGGGGGTGGCCAAGACCTTTTGACTCATCTCTTCCTAAAAAAGTCTTTGTTCTTTCCATATACACTTGCTACATGACCTACTTTGCCACTGGATCAACATTACCTAAGCAGTTAAACAAATGTATGATCTTATTGGTAAAACAGTTTTGTTTTGTAAATTGGTAAAACAGTTTTGTTTTGTTCTCACCTCCTGATTTTGCTCTATAAAACTTCCTCTACAAAGTGTGATCTGCCGCAACTCATTTTTTAAATACATTTTACCCTTTCTTATCATTTGTTTTTCTTTTCCCTTCCCTTCCTACCCTCTACCCCTACCCTGGATCCTCTTTCCTTTTCAACAATTTCTTCCCATTTCACAGTATCTACTGTACATTTTGGTCCTTATTTATTCTTTCATTTTCTCACATCAGGAAGAAAATGCATTGCTTACACACGTGAGTGATTTATTTCACTTAAAAGTATGGTCTCAAATTGCATCCATTTACAAAGAAAAGTCTCAAATTTATCCTTCTTTATGGCACAGTGTACTCCATTGCATAAAAAAATCTTTTTTTATCCATTCCTCTTTTGATAGTCATTTGGGTTGTTTCCAAGATTTAGGTATTACAAACTGTGCTGCTATATATAAGGGTGTGCATATATTGCTGTGGTGTGATGTTTTTAATTCTTACAAGGAAGATATATACAAGGGGAATACCTGGGTCAAATGGGACCTATTATACTTGTCTTTTGAGGAATCTCCACACTGACTTCCACAGTGGTTGCACCAGTCTACACTCCCACCAACAGTGGAGAAGTTTTCCTTTTCCTCATAGCCTCTACAGCGTTTGTTATTGGTTGATTTCTTGATGATAGCTATTCTTTCTGGAGTGAAATGGAATGTCAGCATTGCTTTAATTTGCCTCTCTCTAATAACCAGTGATGTTGAACATTTTTTTTCATGTATTTATTTGTCATCTGTATTTCTTCATCTGAGAAGTATGTATTCATGTTAGATGTCAAATCACTTCTCAATCTTTTATCTAAGAGCAAGCATAGCATCTTAGATGGCCATTTTGGGATTGGCTCTTTAAATTGAGGGAGTCTGGTTTTTTTTCAATTTTTATATGTTCTAGATATGTCTTTTTTCTGAGGGACAACTGGCTAAAATTTTTCCCATTCTGTAGGTTTTTGTTTCACTCTGTTGATTATTTTTTTTTGTTGTGCAAAAGCTTTTTAATTGGATCAGATCACAGTTATTGTCTCTTTGTATTATTTCCTGGGAGACTGGAATTTTGTTAATGAAACCTTTATCTACATCTATGTCTTCTGCCTATTCACTCCTCCAGCAGATCTAGCATTTCTGTTTTAATATTTAGATCTTTGATGCATTTCAATTTTAGTTTAGTGCATGGTAATAGACATGTGTCTAGTTTTAGTTTTTGACACATGGAAAGCTAGCTTTTCCAGCACCAATTAGTAAAGATGCTATTACTTCCAGTGAATATATTTGGCCCATTTGTCAAGGATAAGGTGGCTGAGTGTGGTTGGGTTTTTCTGCATTTTCTAATCTGTTCCACTGAGTCTCAGTTCTTTTTTTCACAATAACATGCTGTTTTTATGACAATAGCATTGTAGTATAGTTTCAAATAATGGATTGTTATGCCTTCAGCTTTGCATTTGGTGCTGAGAATTGTTTTTGCTATTCTGGATCTATTCTGATTCAAAACAAATTTTAGGAATGTTTTCTCTAGTTCTGTGAGGAATGCTAGTGGTATTTTGTTGGAGTTGCATTAAATCTGTATAGCAGTTTAGGGAGTATAGCCATTTTCATGATGTTGGTTCTTCCTATTCATGAGCAAGGGATATCTTTCCATTTTTTGATATCCTCTTTGATCTCCTTTTTCAGAGTACTATAACTTTCAATGTATAGATCTTTTACTTCCTTTGTTATATTTACTCCTATGTATTTCAGCTTTTTGGGTGCTATTGTGAAGGATGTGGTTTCCCTAATTTATCTATCACTGAGTTTGTTGTTTGTATACAAGAATCCTATTGATTTTAGAGTGTTGATTTTGTATTCAGCTACACTACTGAATATGGTTATTAAATCTACAAGTCTTCTGTTGAATTTTTTGGGGTCTTCTATTTAGAATATTGAAAGAGTTGTGCCCTGGAAAGCTGCAGTGAGGGCAAGAGCAAGGGGCAGGACCAAACTGTAATCACCTTCCCCAGTGGCGCAAAAGTACCCCCAATCAGTAACCTGTGCATTACCTGTCCCTGCCCTGGGCGCCACCCAGGTCAGAGGTTATATGAGTACCCTAACCCGCACGTGCGGGTTAGAGAAGGCCAGGCTGTCTGTGGTCGTGGACTTCTCTCCACGTCCTTGGGAATAAAGGTCTCTTTTATCTCATATTTTGCTGTTTCATCACGCCGAAAATCCTAACAAGTATCATGTGATTTTCAAATAATGATAATTTAACGTCTTCATTTCCTATCCTTATTCCTTTTATTTCTTTTTATTTTCTAAATGCCCTGGCTAATATTTCCAGAATTGTATCCAAAACAAGTGGTGATAGTGAATATTTTTGTCTTGTTCCTGATTTTAGAATGAAAGCTTTCAGTTTTTGACAATGTAGTATGAATTTAGCTGTTGGTTTATCATAGATGGCTTTTATGAGATTGAGGTAAATATCATTTATTCCAATTTTCTGTAAGATATTTGTCATGAATGGATGTTGGACTTTGTCAAATGGTTTTTCTGTGTCGATTGAGATGATAATGTAATTTTTGTCTTTGGCTCTGTTAATATGGTATGTTACATTTATTAATTTTTATATGCTGAACCATCCTTGCATCTGTGAGGATGAATCCTACTTGGTCAAGGTGTACAATCTTCTTGATGATTTGCTGCAGTCTGCTTGCCAGAATTTTAATGATTTTTGCATCTATGTTCATTAGGGAGATTGGCCTGTAGTTTTCTTGTTTAGTTGGGTCTTTTTTCAGATTTTTGGTATCAGGATAAATTGCTTCTGGGATTGATTTTGGAAGTGTTTCTTCCTTTTTATTTTCATTAAAGAATTTCAGCATTAGTGGCATTAGATTTTCTCTAAATTTTTTGTAACATTCAACAGTGAGTTCCTCAGGGCCCGGGCTTTCCTTTGTCAGTAAGTTGGGTTTTTGTTTTGTTTTGTTTTGTTTTTATCTTTTTTGTCAGTAAGTTTTTAATGATATTTCAATTTAACTGACTGATATTGGGTTCTTTAGAATTTTTATATCTTCTTGATTCAGATTTGGCAATTCATATGTGTCTAGGAACCTTCCCATGTCTTCTGTGTTTTCCAACTTAGAGTAAAGGTTCTTGAAGTAAGCATTGATGATTTTCTGAATTTCCACAGGATTTCTTGTGATTTTACCCTTTTCGCTCTTAATTGCTTGAATTTGAGTCTTTTATTTCCCATCTGATAAAGTTAGCTAAGGGTTAGTCAATTTTTAAAAATCTTTCAAAAAATCAACCCTTCATTCTTTGTATTATTTTCTTAGTCTCAATTGCATTGATTTATTCTCTAATCTTTATAATTTCCTCTCTTATATGAGTATTGGCTTTGATGTGTTCTTTATTTTTTAGAAGTTTTAGGTTCAATATTAAGTTGTTTATTTGAGCTGGTTCTATTGACCTGATATAACAGATTACTGCTATAAATGTCCCTCTAGGACTTCTTTCATTGCATCCCATATGTTCCAGTATGTTGTATCAACATTATCATTTAATTTTAGATACCATTTGATTTCTTCTTTAATTTCCTCTGTGATGCATTCCTTGTTAATGAGGGTGTTGTTTAATTTTCATAGTTTATGTAGTTTTTGTGGATTCTTTTGTCATTGATTTCCAATTTCATTGCACTATGGTCATATACTATACATGGGTTAATTTCAATTCCTATGCATTTCCTTAAGCATGTTCTATGTGTCAATATATGATCTATTTTTGAGAACAACTCACATGCAGCTGAGAAGAATTTGTACTCTGATATTATGGAAAGAACACTCTGTAGACATGTTCTATGTTCATTTGTTCACAGGTTAGGTTTTATTCTGATATTTCTTTGTTGATTTTTTTGTCTATTTGATCTATATAATTGTGAGAGTGGAGTATTAAGTTTCCCTATTACAATTGTATTAGTGCTTATTTGATTTTTTATGTCTATTAATATTTTTATATAGGTGGTGTCCCTGTATTTGGTGCATATAACTTTATGGTTGTTATGTCATCTTCTTGGAGTTTTCCTTTGACATGTATGTAATGACCTTTTTCTCTTTTGATCAGTCTTGTCCTGAAGTTCACATTGTCTGCAAATAAAATAACTAGCCCTACTTTTTTCTTGCTTCTTTTACATAAATTACTGTTTTGTGTTTTTTTACTTTCAGTCAATAAATTTCTTTTTGCACTAAATGTGTTTCTTGAATGCAGCACGTTATTGGATCTTGCTTTTTGATCTATTCTGCCAGTATGTTTCTTTTTATTGGTGAATTTAGAACATTAACATGTATGGTTATAATAGATATATGTCAACTTATCTTTGTTATATTATTTTCCTGTTGTTGGCTGCCTATCTTTCCCCTCTGTTTAATTGCTTGCCTTGACCAGTGGCTTCTTTCTATTGGTGTTCTTGTGCTTGAAGTCTTCATTTTTTCTACCTTATATATCCTGAGCATTCTAAAGAGCTGGTTTGGTGGTCATGAATTTCTTCAGTTGTTTGTCATGAAAGTATATTATTTCTCCAATGGTTTTGAAAGATAATTTTTTGGATTACAGCTGCATTGATATTTGTTTTCTTTTAGGGCTTGAAATATTTCACTCCAAACTTTCCTTGAGTCAAGGATTTGTGTTGAGAATTTTCCTGTGATTCTGATAGTTTTTCTTTCATGAGTGATTTTTTTCGTCTCTAAATGTTTTTAACATTCTGTGCTTGTGTTGAATTTCTTGGAATCTTGATTATTATATGCCTTGGTACAGATTCGTTTTGCTCATGGCTGTTTGGAGTTGTATATGCTTCATTTACTAGTATGTCAAATTCTTTATCCATGTTTTGAAAATTTTCTGCCATTATTTCTGTGAAGAGGTTTTCTATGGCATATGCACTATATCTAGCTTCCTCACTGACTCCAATAAATCTTAAATTATCCTCTTTGCTGCATCTTGCAGACATTGGATTAATATTTCATGATCTCTTGCTCCTTTTAAGATATCTTTCTTTTCATGGTTGCTAGCCACAGTTCTGTCTTCTAAACGTGATATTCTATCCTCTCCTTTCAATCTGTAGCATACACTTTCAATGGAGATTTTAATCTGCTGAACTTCTATTTGAATCTGTTTCATTGTTTTGTTTCCTATGTTAGTCATTCATAGTTTCCATCATTTTCCTAAGCTCTTCAACTTTTTTCTATGTATGCTCTAATGTCTTTCATTATGATCATCATTTCTTTTTGTACATGACAGACTATTTTTCTATAGTCTCTTCCATTTGATTTTTTACTTCTGTTACTATCATTTCACAAATTTCCATTGCTTGACTTCCAATTTCTTCTATCTCTTTGTACTCTGAACTTGTCCTGCTTGGGCTGGGCATTTAAAGTTGCATTTTGGTTCTTGTCTTGTCATTTTCTCATTGTGCTCTGGATTGTCATAGGTGGGCTGGGTATCTGGGGTTACATTTTGCTTCTTTGTATTGTCATTTTATATTTTCCATTTCTTATTTTACTTTGTTTTCTTTGTTGATGCTTGCCAATTTCTTCTGGTGGATAGCTTCATCACTAGTATTACAGCTTCACTTGGAAACGTCTGTTCTTCAGGGATGTCTTGTAGGTATGGATTTTTCTTGTTATTTGTGTCTATCCCAAGAACCCATCTTCTCAGTTTATTAAGGATGAGAAGTGCCTATCTACTTGGTTTAGCCCTAATCCTTTGGTACTGAACTATGTTGATGGCTATGACTCCATACAACCACAGTGCTTTTATGTAAGAGATAAAAAATGATTATAGATCTATGACAGCCTAGCTAAAGTAATATAGTTAGCAATTACAATAGCATCCAGTATAGCCTAGCTACTGACCAACCGTGGTAACTATTAACCTGATACCTTTAAGCATAGAAGCAAATTCTACAGTTATATAACAAAACCCAACTTATACTACAAACTCATATGCAATGATTTTCCTGTTAGTGTAATGATTTTACACTGTTGTAATGTGGGGGATTTAAGAGGGATAAGAGACAAGTTAGAAGGATGAATGAGGTCAAATGTACTAGAAGTCCGACTGGAGAGCAAAGCATGATCACTTAAATTTTGGAAAACTAATAGACACGGGACAGAAAGAATACAAGAGAAACCAAAGGAATGTTGCAGTGAGCTGGAAAGGGAAGACACAGTGTTCACTCACATGAAAATATAAAATCAAGAGACATAGTTGAGGAAAGAGAGAAGGAGTAGAAGAAAATGAAAAGAAAGGTAAGAAGCCTGAATAATGAAAAATAAAGAAGCAAAAAAAAAATCAAACCAAACCAAATGAAACAAAACAACTAAATCAGACAGCAAAAGGAAATCAATCAAAGAAAAAGAAAAGTAGCAAAATTCTTCAATTGTACACAGTTCTATGGTAGTATACAAGTCGGATTTCAGAAAAGTGCTGCTTATGCCAGCTAAGATTGAAGTGGAATTAGTGCTAGGTACAGGGCTGATCTTGACCTCTGGATATGGGGGCTTGGACTGGTCTTTTGTTGCTGGAGTTCTCCCAGAGCCTTTTGTTATAGAATGGTGGCTCCACCACCAGCTTCTGTTCTATGTGTCTGTGTGCCAGAGTACAATGTCTGCTCACCTAACTTACCAGCTTCTGACTTGTATTCTCACTGCTGCTTTGGACTTTTCCATACTGCTGGTCCTGCCTGCTGGCATGTGTGCCCATGCCAGGGTTTACTGTCACTGGTTCCTGCTTGGCCAGAGTGTTTCACATGTATTACATTTTAAAATAACATTTTCAAATGCCCTTTTCTTTGTTAGATATATTTTACACTATATAGGGATAAAAATGACATGATGTTTGTGATTTGCTGAAGCTAAGTCAGAATGGTGGGAGAAGTGAATAAATTAAATAAGACTGACCAAAGTGTAAGACTGTTGAAGAAGGTAATGATATATATATATATATATATATATATATATATATATATCCTGTGTGTGTTTGACAGTACTTACAACAGAAAATTCAAATAAATGCCCAAAGCCACCACAATATAGACTAATGAAATGAGAATTTCTGGTTGTGGTGCCAGAGCATCAGTATTTCTAAAATCTATTTTCAATTGAGAGTAGAATGGTGGATATCAGAGGCTAGGGAGAAGAGGACAGGAAGGGGAATTGAAAACGTTTATAAGAGATACTAAGTTAGAGGAGAGTGAGAAACTATGTCAGGGTTTTGACCTAGCCACAATCTCACAAATGAATGGATGGCAAGTGGCTTAAAAAAAAGAAACCGGTAGTATGATTTGGAGGCATCCAGGAAGGTCAGAACTCTCTCTCTCTCTCTCTCTCTCAGCAATAAAGACAAAAAGCTCCACTGGACAGCCTATCTTTACTTGGTTTTCAAACACAGGAAGGAGATACTGAAGCAAGTGTGGGAACTGTGCAGAATCTTAGGAGGTCAGTTCAAAGATTTCTCTAAGCAGTAAATTTTGCCAATTAAGGGAACTGTTTGATCTCTAAGATTGCCAGCTTTATTGCTCTGGAAAAGAGAATGTCAGCAGCAAGTGTTCTTGGCTGCCTCAGCTGTGGTGTTATCTTGACTTCATAACACTGTGAATAGGAGCTTTTCCAACACAGCCAGAGGTCCCTGGGTTCAGCAACTTAACCCTGTATAGCCCACTCTCCAACAAAACTTGGATGTGCTATTGTATGGTGAAGTAACTATAGGTAACAATGATAATGCACTGTACATTTCTAAGGGCTAAAAGAAAGGATTATGAGTATTTATAATAAAGAAATGACAATGGCTTGAGGAGACAGATACATTTAACCTGAGTTAAATTTTGTGCAGCATATACATGTATTAAAATATTATATGGTACCCAGCTAATATGTAAAATGTTAATGGTTTTGTATCAATTAAAAACAAATGTAAGAAATAAATGATTATGGTTTAGAGCCATTAATGAATAGGTGCTTACTTTTTTTCTGGAGATGAGGTGTCTAGAGTACAGTTGCACTGGTTCAGCTGACCAGATTCCACAAAGACACCCTAATTCTTCCATCCCCCTACTTGACTATTTTCAGTAAGTTGATTCTGTGACGTTATACTTGTATAAACATGACTGTAACAGTTACAGGCACCTATACCACGTTTCATGTAAAACCATGGTCTCTCACATCACCCCTTCTTATGAAGAAATAGTTTCTTCTACAGAAGCTCCCAGAATCTTCCTTGTGTACTTCACTGGGCAGAGCTAAGTCTCATAGCCAGCCCTAGGTGGAGAGAAGGGCAGAAACATCATAGGATAAAAGGAAATGGCATAGCCATGTTTACATTAAAAAAACTCAGATTTTTTTCTATACCCATCAACCCCAAACTGTAAATTTTCTACTTTGAGAAAAAAACGCTCTTTTTCTTTATAAATTGGGCACTGGTAGGAAAAGCTGTGGATCACCAACCAACAAATCCAGTCACAGAAAAGAAAACCACTGATCCAAAAAGCAGTGAAAGGTAGAAACTGAATGTGGACTAATGGTTAGGAACTCACAAGGATGGAATCACATGCTATATCCAGGCATTTTTGCACTTGCTAGGTTGTTCACATTTGTTCAGTCCTCACAACAGTTCCATAAAAAAGATTGATGTGATCTCCATGTCATGCAGGAGGGATGACAGGCTTATAGAGGAGGTTCTAGGTGACTGTTCAGAATTCTGATTGTGAGGTCCCTGGGCACATCTTTCCCCCTACCATTAGTCAAAGCCGCTCCTATCAATTATCAAGAGCACTGTGGAAAACCTCCACGAGGGAAGTTTGCTCAACACAGCACTAGGCATCCTCCATGTTAAAAAGGGAAGTGAATTTGCTTCTGGTCACTGTTCTGATAGTAGGAGATGCTGGCAGATGTAGGGCCGACAGAGTCTCTGAGCAATCCATGATTAATAATAACTCAGCTATATTCCCTTAAAGTTCACATACTGAAGTACTAATTCCAGCACCTCAATTTGTGACCATATTTGGAGTACAGATTTAAGAGGTAATTAAGTTAGAATGAGGCACAGAGTGGGCCTTAATCCAATCTGGCCAGTGACCTTTCAAATGAGAAGATTCAGATATAGGGTGACACTCAGGACTAGGCATCCTTAAGGGCTCAATCTTGAGAAGAAGCAAGTAGGCAGTGGCCATCTGAAAGCCAAGAAGTGATGCCTAATTGGAAACCACCCTACCACCACCTTAATCTTGGATTTAATTTCTAAAAATTTGAGGAATAACTTTCTGTTTTTTAATCCAGCTGGTATGTTTTATTTTACCTACCACCATATGCAAAAGATGCACTGCCCCACACTCTCCCTGCTACCCATTCTGCATAGCCAGTTTGCACATGATATGTGGGATCACAGTCAGTTGTGCATCAACACAGGAGATCAAGCTCAACACTCCCCCAAAGAAGCTGTGAGGTTGCCCATATTTCCATTCTCAAAGATGTTGCCACATTACTTGTGTGAGCAGCAAGTCTGACCATAATCAACAGGAACAAATCTGTCATGCATTTGGTCTCACAAGTTCCTACCCACCTCATATCCACTAAAACATGAAAGAAAGTTTCTGAGAACTTTTACCAAGCCAGACACGTCCCCTTTATCCCAATATCAGGTAGCGATCCATGGAAACAAGTAGCTGTTATCTATTATGTCAACTTTGGTCTATTACCATGTTGTTTTTAAATGCTCAGATTATGTAAAACAATTCTCATCTGCCCTTCATCTTCATCTCTTAACTCTTGAGTCTTCCGAGATGTGCATCCTGCCAACAGAACTCTCTCTATTCCAGTGCTACATAGATACATGTGCTCACCGGCATTTGTAGATTCAAGAGTTTTTATTGTGAGTTTTGAAGAACATGGGCAGAAAAAGAATTATCATTATTCAACAACTCAAGATTAAACCTGCAACTGTTTACATATATACCATTAAATTTTCATAAATTTTTCATGACATGAGAATATTGAATGAGATCACATTTGCATTCCTGACACTTTCTGCTTCCTCCAAACATATGACAATTTTATTAAACTCTCTCTCTCTCTAGAAGTTAAGCCACAGCAAGGTGAAGACCTATCTGTTCACCGTAAGTAAGAAGGAGCAAGGCAGTAGCATAGATTGATACGTCCATTTCCCCTATCTATAATAAAAATATGTTTTGAAATAAGTGATGTGAATTATTCAATTGCAAGATGAGACAAAGGAAGTAGTGCAATGGTACTGTCACTGTCTATCATCTTGAGTGTGTAAATAAAGATGTGACCTAAAAGAACAGAAATGGATAATAGATTTTCCCCCTATAGAGTTAGCAAACATCCCTCTCTTTCTCCATCATCCTACGCCCTTTTCTGTATTCTACATGAGCTAATGGAATTTCCTTGAAAAAAAATGTTGGATGGCAACAGCATACTAATGGGAAGAAACTGCAAGTGTTCCTTCTAAAATCAGGAATAGGACAAGGATGTCTCCTATTACCACACTTTTTGTTCAATATAGTACTTAAAATATTAGCCAAAGCAATCAAACAAGAGAAAGAAAAAATTAATAATTATAGAAAAGAAACAACTCATATTATCATTATTTTCAGATGATGTGATCCTTTATATATAATATCCAAAAACTCCACCAAATGACATCTAGAACTAGTAACCAAATACAGCAATGTAATGAGATACAAAATCAACATGAAAAATCAGTAACTAGCACTCTTATACATCAATAATGAACTCAGTGAGAAAGAAATTAGGCAACTGTCATTCTCAATAGTACCAAGAGAAATCCAAAACTTAGGAATCAAACCTAAATATGGAAATGAAAGACCTCAACAATGAAAACTATAGAACTTTGAAAAAGGAGATAAAAAGACCATCAGACAATGGAGACATACCCTATTCCTAGGTATGCAGAACCAATAGTGTCAAAATGGCCATACTTCCAAAACTGATATAGAGGTGTAATGCAATTCCAGTAAAAATACCAATAACATTCCTCATAGAATTACAGAAAATAATCCTAAAATTCATATGGAACCAAAAGAAACCCAGAATAACAAAAGCAATCCTAGTCAAGAAAAGCAAAACAGGGGACATAATAATTCCAAACTTCAAGTTATACTACAAAGCTAAAGTAATCAAAACAACATAGTGCTGGCACAAAAACAGATGTGTGAGTGAATGACATAGAATAGAGGACACAAAAATAAATTCAGGAGCATACAGCTACCTTATCATTGTCAAAGGTGCAAACAGCAACAAAAAATACACTGGAAGAAAGACAGCCTTGTTAGCAAATAGTACTGGGAATACTGGCTATCCACATGCAGAAGATTGAATCTAGACACATATCTCTCACTATGTTCTAAACTAAAATCAAAATCAAAATAGATCAAAGTTCTAAGTATTAAAACAAAATCACTTAACCTACTGGAAGATAAAATAGGTAAGCTCTGGCCTTGAAGCAAGGCCAGCAGATTGCTTGTAGCTGCTGGTTTCAAACAGGAGCCTAGGGAGAATTCTTTCTATGGTCTGTTGGCCATTTCAGAACTTTGGAAATGGAATGGTCAATTCATCAGAAAGAAATAGCAGATGAATATAGCGGACTTCGGGGGGCCTACAGGGGAGAGACCCTGATGCCTCGGGACCTGCACCGTGCGGCTGACTCGGGGTGCCAGGAGAACAAGGAACTCCTCCTCTCTCTGGGGGGCAGCTGTGATGCTGCCGGCATGTGGGCTGAGAATCAGACATCTCACGTCGTTCTGTCCCCCGCCCTGTGTCCCCCTTCCTGCTCTCCCCTGTTAGCAAGTGGGAGCCAGTGGACTACACATCTTGTGAAAAGATTGGCTATGTTATTTAGTATGAGCTCCCCATATGCAAAGATAAGGACAACCATTTGGAAGAAAACAAGAGACAATATGACAGATAGTGAAGATCTCTGGTTGTCTAGCTTTGAAATTTATGCTTTCTTATGTCCCGTTCTGTTCTGTTTTGTTGTGTTTAATTTTACCCCCTTTTAAAATAAAATTAAAAAAATATATATATCTAATGAAGAAAACTGTTCCTTTAAAGTGATGGGAAATTAGTTGAATAAATTAGTGTAAATTTTGATTTAGCTTT